>JALLPI010000012.1:0-61137 GCA_036939935.1 Cyclotella atomus | reverse complement strand
AAAAGAAAGGCTTTTCGTCCATGGCATCACCTTGTTGTAGTGTAGCTAATGATTTAGTAGGATCATTGTTAGTGCTGATACGACTGAGTCACAAATTATTCAAACCAATAACAACTCAGTAATGTGAAATGTGCAGCTCAACATGAACTTGACACCTATAAGCAAGCAATAACAACTATCTAACGGCAACTGGTAACCAAGGAACAAGCAACAACAAAAGCTCAGCTCAAGTTGCAAATTATCATACTAAATTCTTACTGATGCAGAACTCAACATGAACTGAACACACAAGAAATTCACATGTGTGAGCCATCTTACACTCATTGATGGTTACCATATTATATCGAGGCATTTGCTTTGATCCAGAAAGCAATGTAGCATCACATCTAGCTCTGGTATTATTATAGTTGCTGCCACATCATATCCAATACTTCAGAACATTGAGAGTTCAATTGCGCTTATGAATTCAATAGAAATACTGGGTATCGCCGTCCAGGAGTATGCGGCCATAGCTTCGGCAAAGACTATGGGCCCAGCTGATATCATCAATAATGCAGAATGAAATTTCTTCCTACAGTACAGTTGCATGAAAGCATCTTCATCTATCAGGTGCAGAGAGTACAACCGATGACAATGATATGTGAGTTCTTATTTGGTATTTTATATTGAATTGTTGTTATTCCTTATATGAATATCTTAAACTGAGTTCTCCAACGTCATCATTCGAATGCTAACCAAAAATTCCATCGACTACGAGAGCTAAGGCCATGATCTATCTCACTTCTTACCACCCTCTAGAGAAGTTTGGGGAGGTTCTTTCGTAACTCATCCCAACTCAAAATACCTACGAGCAAGGGCAATACAATGGTTTGTCGTCTCCTGAGAACTAGCTTGGGATAGATCAGCCAGAGCCTGTGCATCCTGCACACCAGCCACCCTCTGAAGTACCTGCTCAATAGTAATGGTTTCCACGTGCATCATCATCCTGTTCTGCACACGCGGCAACATATTCGGTGTCAGAAAGCCCTCCAACCCAACACACGATGCGACTTCCTCTTGAGTGAGGCCCTGAACGTTCCCGGTGTTTCTTAAGGCAAACCTGCGAGCCAGCATTCGAGTGCATTCGAGTGCATCTTGTATGAGGCTTGCGCTGAATTGGTTCCTGTCCTTGTTGCTGTAACATAGGTCGGGATCGGCCTCGCCTTCTTCTAGAGTGTGGAAAGCGGTATGGATGCTCTTTCCTGCTGCAAAACGGACCGCCATAATTATTTCCTCTTGCTGACTCTCATCTCTCTTCTCTCCCGACTTATGGCAAAATGTGTTGCGTGAAACAAAACTAAAGCAGTCAGAGTGAAGGTTGAACATGATAACCATATCTGATATTTGGGTTGCTGCTATCCTTGCAAAGCCACTGCTTTGGGCTGCAATGGATGACGTGTGGTGCGACTATCTACCAGATGGTTTGCGCCTGCGCATCATAAACTCTCTGGCTGAAGATGCAGAACATCTACAGGTACATCCGAATGTCAATCCGGTGGAGAAAGTGACAGTTTTGGTTGCCCAGGTAGATGGTGTGTCAGAATTCACGGAGGTTGATCCAGAATTTGACAATGGTATTGGTGGTGGTGGCGGCAGCGGCGGTAGTCCTGTTATGATGGAGTGGCACAATTTTGTGACTGCCAAGATATTGGCATGGAGATCCAGATACATGATTTGCAGAGCAATCAAGGTGGGCACGATGGAGAGCTTTTGAAGCGACTTGACAAAATTGAGAGGAACTTGAGGAGGATGTTGGTGGCGCCTGGTAGGAGAGGAGCGAGCAGAGGTGGTGGTGGTGTCGGCGGAGCCAATGAGAGTCAAGCTCTTATGCCGGCAAATCTNNNNAATGACGCCCTGCACATGTATTTAGCTGCATAATTATTAGGATTTATTAGCTGCATAATTATTTTAGTAATAAATTATTGAGTATTTTTGTGTGTGTGTCGGTGACGTGACAACACTTAAGTGAATAAAAGCTTGATGTGACTTGTCACGTGAAATCTGACACTTGGGTTCTCATTTATTGCGCAAGTACTGGTTGCATAAATAGTTGCAAAAATTAGAAGTACGTGCGTGATGTCATCATACGTCAGATTGTCTCAACAAGTTCCTTCTTTTTTTCTTCCTCACACAAAAAAAACGACATCGCACATCGCATTCCTCATTCATTTCACCTATTCTTCCACTTTGATCTTCCACCATGGTACCAATTCACCTGCTAACTATCGCATGCACCATCTCAGCAGCCGCTGCATTCACATCTGTAAACACTCGTACAACCCCCAGGTCCCATTCCTCGTCCTGTCCAGCACTCCCATCAACATTTCGCACCGATACAGTAAACATCAACGAGATAGCCGTACGAGACATTGACACCTTCCAAACATGGACTAATTCCGTGGGCATACAAAAAGCACCCGGGGTCGTTCTCAAGGGATCTGATCGTTTTCTCAAAAATGTGCAAATGGTTGCATCTCAGGATGTGGCCCAAGGTTCGCCTGTGCTGTATGTGCCCGAGGAACTCATCATGAGCAGCAGCAAAGCCATGGCTGCGTATAGGAGCAGAGTTATGGAAGGAGCGGAGAAACTGTTGGAGATTACGGATGCCATGTCGGAACTCAAGCAGTTTTATTTGATGATACAGTTGCTTGTCGAGATTGAGAGGGGTACTGATAGGTACGTGATAAGAACCAATTTCCTCGGTGCACATGTATTGATTCCCAACTGACAGAACCTCTTTGAATCTAATTTGCAAATGATCCATTACTCTTCACCTCCAGTCCGTGGTACCCATGGCTAAACTCACTACCACGCTACTTTGAAAATGCAGTCTCCATGACCTCCTTCTGTGTCAATTGTCTCCCACCGCTCTTACGAAATCTCAACGAACAAGAACGAGGTAATCAGCAGTGCCTATCAGAATTAGCCTTTGCCAAAGTCCCATACCTCTCTGAAGAAACAAAAGCAGACGGAGACTTGCTCAAATGGGCCTATCAGATTGTATACACGAGAGCATTTGAATACGAAGATGATTTGCGATTGGTGCCCATGGGTGATTATTTTGATCATACTTCGTGTGGTGCTCCAGAAGTTGCACCTTGGTACGATGAATACGGCAACTACTATGCTTATAGCCAGTATGATATTCCAGCTGGATCACCGTTGAGAATGACTTATGGGCATGAAACTAGGCCTAGTTTCTTGTTGGCAAGATATGGGTTCTTGGACGAAGATGGGGAAGCAACGCATTGTAAACTGTTGTTTGACAAGAGGGATGTGGATGATGACTTGTTGGCGCTGGGTTACGCCGAGGAACGGATGTTGTTTTGGAATACTGGTGAAGTTTCGGAAGAGGTGAGAATCATCATCTTATACCTGTTGCGAATCATCTCTTGACATGGTTGCTAAAATCTGATCCCGTTCATGTGTCCTCGCACTGACCGGCTTAGGTTTGGGATGTACTCCTCTACCGTCACCTAGACGAAACTGGCAACACTGCAGATAAACAAACTCTAATGAATGCCCACCGCTCCGGAGACTACGATACCAAAAACGCACTCCACCAAGCATACTATCCCTTCACGTCCAATGCACTCATGGAACACATTGACTCTTTCTTGGAGACATTGGACAAACTCATCAAGAAGTCAGAAACCATCGGCATGAATGAAATTTACGTCAAGAACGAACACCCACGTCTACCACTTATCATGAGGCACAACAATTTCGTCAAGAATGCATTCCTACAGGTCAAAGGTATGTATTCTCCCAATGAAAATTGGAGAGATGCGACATTGAGAGTATTGGAGTGTAACATTGAAGAATGCGCAGAGGCCATTTGTGTATTGGATGAGAATGGAGAGTACCAGTGTGAAGGAGGTTTGGGATACAATGAGGATGGTAGCGAAAGGGCCACAAGTAGGACTATTATGAATGAGTAATTCTTGGTTTGAAGATGACATCCTGTTAATTGCCAAGTTGTTCCCATGAGTAGAACGAAATGTTTATGGGACATCTTCTAATGATAACACCAATCTATTGTAATGAGCACCGTTTTATTTGTAAATCCAATGCGATACAAGAAATTGATTCTAAATCTTCCTCTCGACATCTCTCATAACTCTCTCAAAAAACTCCGGCTCCTCCTTAGTCAACCTTTCCATCTCCTCCACAATACTCTGTATCCTATCCCCCTCCTTCTCTTCTCTATCCAAAACACTACCCACCAGTATACTCTCTTCCATTTCTATAAACTGCACCCATTTCTTCGGATACTTGATCTTCATAACACGGTCAAAGTCCAATGCAGTCTTTTGTACAGCATCGTCTATTTGTGTCACGATGGATTTGGCAATGAATAGTGCGATGATTATTATAGCTGTTAGGGTGAATGCTATATGGAGGAATGGGTCAGAGGTCAGATCAGAGATGGATACATCATCTTGGAATGCGTTGGCTGTTTGATATTCGGGTATTTCATCGGCTAGGATGGATGATGGGAGGGCATCTGTTAGAAGTGGATGCAAGGATGAAGGGATGGCGGACAGAGAGGATGGTAGGATAGAGCGAGATGATGCACGATGAATCGTTGTCAATGGAGAAAGCAGTGGAAGCGGTGTAAATGCGGCAGCACTGCTGATCAGTGAGGCGATAGCAAAGGCAAGGGATGATGATTGAGCCATTGATGAAGGTGCTATCCAGGTGACCGACGCGACCAATAGAGAGAGAGGATCTTACGATAAATTTGAATTGAAATACGATTACCTCTAGCGTCTGGAAGATAAATGGCGGGAAGCATGAGAGACGTGAAGAAGAGAATCGACTTGTCCATCATGAGCTCAAGAGGCGGCCGTGGACGAGGCGCCTTCCCCAGCTTAGTTGGCCGTGGTGGCCGAGGAGGAGGCCGCGGTGGTAGAACTGGAGGCAGAGGCGGCAACGGAGCTCGAGGTGCGTTCGTGATGTCTCTGCACCTTAAAATTGAGTTGTCTTGAATCATATGTCATGTATTACGTGTTGACTTGCTGAGAGCTCTGTCAATAAATGATGGCAGAGACGTATTGTGCTTGATACTTTCAGTTGCTGTGCCATCATCATTCATGTTTCATGTCTCTCCAACAATCATCAATATTTCTCATCACTTTTCAGGCAGAGGCCCTCCACCAAATCCCAATCGATCATCACACAGCTCCCCAAACACACCCATCAAACCTCGTCCTACCAATAATAATCCAGGCAAACGTCCCCAAAGCAACACCCGTCCACAGCAACATCAACAGCCAACCGCAATACTAAAAAAAGATGGCGAGAAAGGAGCATCCGCACACACAGTCTCCGAATCTCACCGTATCCAACTCGACGCTCTATTACTCAACCTTCGCGAAAGCGAGACCGAAACCACCATCACAATGCCGGCGGATCTCACCAACACTCAACGTAAATACGTGCATGAATTAGCCAAGAAATTGGGACTCAAGTCCAAAAGTCATGGAAAGGGGGATGATCGAAAAGTAGTTGTTAGTAAAGTTGACGAAAGTAAATATGGTATTGGGATGGATAATAATCAAGAGAACATACCAATTTTGGATATCGGATCGAAAGGCGAAGAGGTATTAATGCGTCATTTACAAAAGTTTCCACCGAATGAAGTTGAATTGTTGGAAAGTATCGAGACTGGTTCGAGTCTGTTGAAGCACAATAATCATTCATCAGCGGGGTTGGATCATCTGCTGGCAGAAGCGATAGCTTTGCTGCCTCCTCCTCCGGATGCAGAGGAGAAGAGTCAAGCTGCAGCAAAGGATAGGTTGGTGAAACAGCAACAGGCGATGAAACGACGTGTTCAGAATCATGCAGTGGCACAGAGGAAGATGAAGTGTCATCCTCAGTACAAAAAGATGATGGCGCAGAGGATGAAACTGCCTGCTTTTGATTATGCACAAGATGTTTGTAATGTATTGAGAGATAAGAAGAATCAGGTCATTATTTTGACTGGTGATACTGGTTGTGGGTAAGTCTATTAGTCTCGTTGATATACGACAATTCATGAAACTCAATCTTTTGTCACATGCACAAACTTTCAATACAGAAAATCGACACAAGTTCCACAATTCCTCTTGGACGATCCTCAAATAGGTCCAACAGCCAACATTCTCATAACACAACCCCGTCGAATCTCGGCTATATCCGTGGCGGAACGTGTAGCCTCCGAACGATGCGAAACGGCAGGTCAATCGGTTGGGTTTTCGGTACGATTAGAATCGAGTGTTTCGTCGGAAACGCAATTGCTGTTTGTTACGCCTGGAGTACTCATGAGAAGACTTAATCCCACGGATGGTGAAGAAGGAGGAGGGAGATTGGCTGAATTTACGCATATTATCATGGATGAGATTCGTGAGTCTGCATCTGTATTTGATTTACATATGTTGTGTTCATTTCGCGTGAAGGTGTATAATAACTGAATGATGTTCTTGCCGCAGATGAACGAGACAAGAATACCGAGTTTTTAATGATTGCACTGCAAGATATCCTGGCGGAACGGGAAGATTTGCAGTTGATACTCATGTCAGCAACTATGCCGACTAGAGATCTTGCAGAGTATTGGTGCGGTGTTGGAAGGAGGAGGCAGCTGCAGCGACAAGAACAGTTGCTTAAAGAACAGCAAAGCAGTTCGACTTGTGTTGGAGATGTATCATCAAACCTTGATGACGATTGGGGTGACGATGCAGCAGTTTTGCCGACTGAAATCAATATACCTGGCAGAACATTTCCTGTACAATCATTCTTCTTGGAGGATGTGTTGACCATGACAGGGTTTGTGGATGAAGTGAAAGGAGCTGAGGCTGCAGATATGGCTCAGATAGAGAATGATTTGTTGTCTCTGTTAAGTGCAAAACCATCTGCTAAATCAGGCAAAGTTGGTAGAAACAGCAAGTCGGCACCTCCAACCTCGCTCGCTCAGTTAGAGAATACATTAACATGTGTCATTTGCAATCAAACTGGATTCAAATGTGCTGAAGAGTTTGGTACCCATGTTGCGTTTTGCGATGGAGGAGGCAGATCATCTATGGAAGAATTGGAAAATCGAGTCCGAGCGGTCGATGCATCAACAATTCTTGGTTTTGACAGTACTGCTGGAGTAACAGCATATGATGAAGCTAACGTTACTGATGATGCAGATGCTGGTATCTTTGACATTCTGGAGGATGAGTTCGAGGACTATGACAAAGACACAGAACCAGAAAAGTGGAGCGGTGATTCGCCATTTATTATTGACCACACAGGCCAATCCAACAAACCATCCTTGACTGAGGAGGAAATGCTTACAAGATATCACACCATGTACGATGACGAAGAGATCAACTACGATTTGGTTTTGGAGCTTGTTCGATACGTGGTCAAAAGTTCATACGGTGATGGTGCTATATTGATATTTTTTCGTGAGTGAACAAGATTGGCAAATGCGTTATTCATTTCATTGATCAATGCATTAACGAATCATGTCACAATTGTGCAGCCGGCTGGGCGGAGATATCTGAGTTCAGTCTGGTTCTTGAGAACACACATCCCTTTAGTGATCCCTCACAATTTGTAGTACTTCCACTCCACTCTGGCATTCCTTCTAAGGATCAGAGACAGGTGTTCTTGGTGCCGCCGACTGGAGTGAGAAAAGTTATTCTTGCTACCAACATTGGTGAGAAAGATAAGTCAGCTGTATGCTAACTGCCGTAGATCTGTACCTCACATTCGTGCTTGCTGTCAATCGATGCCTTGCCTTAAATATAGCTGAGACTTCGTTGACTATTGAAGACGTCGCTTTTGTGATTGATACTGGTAGATCCAAAGAAAAATCATATGATCCGCATCTGAAAACATCCACTCTGCAAGAATCGTGGATCAGTCAAGCTAGTGCAAAGCAGCGAAGGGGTAGAGCAGGTGAGTATCTGAGGCCAGTTATTATTCGAAAACAAACCTCTTACATACCTATTGTACTCCGTGCGTTAGGGAGATGCAAGGCTGGCGTTTGCTTTCATTTGTTTAGTAAACGAAGGCATTCATCCATGAGACCTTTTGTGGAAAGTGAGCTGATAAGAACCCCTCTGGAAGAAATCTGCCTACAATGTAAAAGGGTGAGAATGAACCGTGTGCAAATGTTTAGATGGTATAGAAATTCGTTATGAGGCTTACGTGTTTGTGATTGTGCAGCTCAACTTGGCTCCCGGTGGTCCAGAAGACCCAACAGGGATTCCTAACTTCTTGTCCAAGGCAATGACGCCGCCTCATCCCAAATCAGTTCTAAGTAAGTACATTTTTTGTTGCGTGGTTATCATAACTGGAACTAAGCTATTCATTCTTTTTCCCTCCTGTCCTACTCTTCGCTTTCTAAGATGCTCTTGAGCTGCTTGTAGATCTAGGCGCCATGGACGAAGAAACTAATGAGCTGACAGACTTGGGATGGTGTCTTTCTGCATTATCGCTAGAGCCTCGAGTAGGTAAAATGGTGATTATGAGCAATCTCTTAGGATGTACAAGATCGTCTACGGCAATGGCTACAGCGATGTCATACAAGTCACCATTTGCTTTGCCGCCTCCTTCGATGAGAAAGATTGCAGACCAAGCAAAAATTAGGCTAAGCAATGGATCGGAGAGCGGTAAGTCGAGTTATTGATTGGCAACACATGAATGATTCACCGTTTTCTCATTTGTGTGCAATGATACAGACCAGATTACGAGTTTGAATGTGCTAAAGCAGCGAGATATTATGCTCAAGAGAGGCAGCCTGTTTGGGTGGTGCAGAGAAAACTTCTTAAATTTCAGTGCAATCAACATGATCTCGGATTTGAGAAAGAATGCATCGCGTGAGCTGGAGTCGCTTGGTTTCCCTCCTTCTTCTGAAGACGGATTTCACAACAGAAACGAAGACTACCCACACCTTGCTTTCCACCAAGCTGCAATATGCGCTGGGCTATATCCTAACATTGCCTTCAGAAGATCTGGAGACATGAATTTCTCAACTGTCTCCAATAAGAAGGCAAAAGTACACCTCTCTAGTGTCAATGCTGTCAAGCCGCAGCCTTTAAGTACAAAATGCCAAGTATCAGAGAATGAGGTTGAGTTCATACTATTTGGGGAGCTGGTTAAGGGCAAAAACATGTTCACTATGGACAATACCTCGCACCTTGTGTCGTCTTTACCACTTATCCTTTTTTGTGGTGACCTTCGAGTTCGTCCACATGAAGAGAGTAAAGCCATGTTGTCCATTGACGACTGGCTTGTGTTTGTATGCCCGTCAGAGACCGCAGCATCGTTGGTAGTTCTTCGCCAGAGACTTGACTCAATTTTTGCTTCAATGACACGTGATCCATCGAGCTATCGCGATGGATTGACTTCTGAGCAAACAGATGCCGTTCAGACTTTGGATCAATTGCTAAAGCATGCCTTTCAGACCGCTCAGAGAGGTCAACTGAGAACTGCCAAATAAAGTAATAATATATTGGAAGTCGTTCATCTATCATCTCTATCGTAATACATGAATATTTCAAGTTATTACACTGTTAGTATACCATTGCCCACTCACGCACTGTCGCCATATCAATTTTTGTCGCATGTAGTCAGCCTCTCTCAAATCGGCAATGGTTCGCGAGTATTCCCCAATCTTGTCAAATACACAAAGCAATCTGTACCATGACCCTCCATGCTCATTATACTTAAATCTCCACCAAAATATCGTGCGTAACTACGGCTGATTGGCAAACCATAACCCAATCCAGCCAATGGCGAGTCAATACTATGATCTACATTTTCATTCAAGGCCACCATTCCCTCTTGAATTTCTGGGTCTGCTGTTGTAAAAAGCTAGATTACAGCAATAAAAGATAAGAAGTACAGAAGAATCAAGAGCTACAATTCATCATACTGCACTCACATAACTCCAAATCCTCTTCATGTTACTCCTAGGGATACCTCCACCCTCATCCGACACTTTCACAATAACATCTTCATTGTCACTTCCGTCAGCAATGACAACCTTGATGGGCGGATAATCGGCATCCACTCCGTGATATTCAACTGTAGCTCGCATCGAGTTTTTAAGAAGTTCCAGCATGATATAGTGCAGATGAGTGGGGACATAGGGAAATGTCCTGTACAATACAATCGTCAATAGAAGACAATATAGCAAGTTGTCAGACGCCATCAATACAAATAAGATACAAACATCTTTACACACAAAACCACAAACTCACATATCCAACCGTCCAGTAATAATAACCTCCGGAGCATCCCCATACTTCCTCGTACACATAAAAGCCGCATCATCAATCGCCCTCTTCACAATCTCATACGGACTCGTCTTACTGCAAATAATCCCCACATAATTCTCCACGGGAGGCTGTCTCAAACTCAAATACTGTCCGATCAACACACGTATCCCAATACGTGAAATATAAAACCTATCGAGGAAAGCGTGTGTCGATTCCATTAATTCGAATTCGACACTGTTTCGACTGGAGCTCAATTCGACATTCGACAATGTTTTGGCACCGTCATCGCAGCCGTCGTCGTCTCCACCCAACAATACACCTTTGCGGATAGCCGCACGTAATTCGAACGCTCCTCGTGCCATTTGAACCAGTACACTCCCGTGTCGTTCGTATATATTCTCTAATATGGATGCAAATTGACGTTCCCATTCGAATTGGCCTTCTCGCGTGAGAGGGTGTTTGGACATGGACAATATCTCCAAGAAGGATGTGGTGTACAGATCTTTGACCTGACGGACCGATGCCATGTCTTGGAGCATGGGTACGCGTTGTAAGTCTTGGATGCGGTGGGCCAATCGTATGGGTAGTTCGCGGCGGAGGAAGGAGGCCACCTGGAGGAGGACTAGGGGCGTGGCCTCGCTTTCTTCGGGGAACATTTCGACGCTGGCGTAGCCGCCTCCTGTGGAGTCAGAGGGCATTTGTTTGGCCATTTTGTGGAGGAATTCGCCTCGGCCGGTTTTCATGAGGGTTTGGAGCGAGGCGGAGGTTTGCGGCTTGCGTGCGTGGTGGTTGATGAGCTCGAGGACCTCGGGAGAGTCGTGCGAGAGGAGGGTGTAGTTGGGAGGCTGGTCGGTGGAGCTGCTGCTGCTGCTGCTGCTGGTGGTGGTGGAGAGAGGTCTCGATGGGCAGGCGACGGCGCTATTGTGGATGGTCCATGACGAGAAAGACGAGCTTGGTCGGATGCCATTGTGAAATGTTTGATGAGTATCCATCACATCTTCGGATTTGCAAATCGATGACACAATATGTGGACGATGGCAGCTGCCACGCAGAAGAGATCGTCCAATGGGACGGCTGGAGAGGCGCAGCAGTGGTGTCATGGTGGTCTTTATGTGTACGAAGAAAAGACTATGTTGTTACAAGGGGGGGAGCATGAAAATCATCGATGACGCCGAGCAAGAGAAGTGCGGGCGGGGGCAATGGAAGAATGGCGGGAACGAAAGATACCTTTTTAAGGTAAATTATGAGGAACAATAGAGGTAAGATGGAAATGTTCATGAGTGCCCAGGCTAGTCTCTCTAGAGAGAGGCTCTCTGTGCTCGTGCCGCTGCTTTGAATCTGATTTCCTCAAGGCGAAGCAATGAAGCGCACAAACTCAGCATCCTGCATCCTCCGTCCCAAAAACTCACTCTCCCAAAACGATCTGCAACGCCTAGCTCGCGATCCACCCACCGCCACCGTCCTCACCGTCAATAAACTGCCCTCCTACAATGCAGATCGACTCTACATCCAGAGTGAACTCCAAGTCCACTCTACTTTGCACATATTACATGATATGGGGGAAGAAACCACACCATCGGTAATTCTATACGTTTTATGGGATTCAGAATTGACGAGACCGAAGATGTTTGCAGATAGATTGAGTGACAAGGTACGAGAATGCTTGTTGCAATCTGGGGTAGAGGTGGAAATGGAAGAATTGGAACTGGCCAAGTGCAATCCCGTGTCTACTTTCTCGCCTAGACGACAATTGTGTGATGCTTCTGCAGATGAGGTGTGTTTGCAATCGCCAAGTAGTCTTTCGTTTGATGAGATTGAGAGTAGGCATCATGAGCAATCGATCAAGATTTATGTGGTTGTTGACAAGGTTGCTTCGTTGAAAGATCCTGATGAAGATATTGGGGAATTGCCAAATTTTCCGGATCTATCTGCTCCTTCTTATGAAGATGGTCTGCCTCAATGCAGACATGGAACAAATGAAGATTTGAGCAACCAAACAAGTAATGATTCCAAACAGGACAATGAAAAAGTTCATTCTACAGCAGAACTCGAACAACAGAAGCAATTGACTCAACACAAGAAAGATATAAAATTGGCAGAATCCTTAGCTAGAGCAGTAGCCTCCTCACGTTTCCTCCGCAATCGTATAGACGGCATTTCGATCGGTATAACCTCAGATTCTCGGGCCGCACCCGGTTTAGAAGCTTGTATGGACGCAGTTGCACGATCTTCGAAAGAACGAAGGGTGACTTTGATAACAGAGAGTCAATCGTCATCCATGGATGCAAATAATAATGCATCTTTATCAAGGTTACGAAGCCGATCTCCAGAGAGGTCGCCCATATCCATTGTCGTGTGCAAGCCGGATGATATGGATGATACAAATGGCCATACACACCATCATCATAGCTGCAAACTGCTACAAAGTCGAGTTACTGTCGAATGGAATGGAAAAGGAGACTACAATACATTTTCTGACAGGGCAATGCAAGATTGGAGGCGTGTTTGGAGTACAAATGTACAAAATAAATCAGGGGAACCAAAGAGAAGAGTGCCTAGATTATCTCGAAACGAGTATGAGGACGATGGTACACTGGATGAACCTGTGTCTACAATCATGGTTACTGTGTTTGTAATTGGTGTAGCTTGGTATCTTTGGAATTGTTATAGTGATCATTTGTATGCGATGGCATTTTGTGATACTGAACAGCAAGAAAAGTAATACCAAGTTGATGCTGGTTACTGGCTACACAAATATTATGTCATGAATTCTCTCTTTATCTCCTTCCTCCTTCCTTCGTATCTCAATATTATTACAGGTAAATACGATTTACCATCCATCTGTTACCTTTGTGTCTCTAAGTCTCTCTTCTGCTCTGTCCCCAGTCCCCCTCCTTCTTTGCAGCATGGCACTCCCATCATTGATGCACCTCACACTGTTTTCTCTCATAATCTCAGTTTTCGGATTCAGTAATTTCAATCACAGGTATCATCCCTCGTCCTCCGCTATTGCGACAACAGCCGATTCTATCGTTACAGAGAACCCTATTCATATGGACACTCCCGTGCTCTTTTCCGAATCGTCCAAGTTTCACGTTCGAAATGATGGTCTAACAAAGCGAAGGCGCTGGCTGGTAGTAGACTTTGATGGCACGTGTACCGAACACGATACGACGCCTCTACTCCCTAAGCTAGCATCCTTTGCTTCGCGTAGTCGTTCCTACTTACCTCTCAACAAGAGCAAATCGAATCTCAACGAACAGTCGGACGAATCAGAGCATACAGAAGAGTACGATCATGAACAAGATTTGCAATGGCGTCTCTCTCAGTTTGCACAGCTAGAGAAAGAATTCTTGAAAAGATACAGCGAGGCGAAGAGTTCTATGCTTTCTGACGAAACAGGTGAAACTGAGCAAAGACTTCGATCCATCCAAGATGCATTGGACGCTCTTGATGAACCATCGACAACTGTTACCCACATGGTCAGCAAATCACGTGTGTTACATGGCTTAGGACATGCAGATTCTATCGAGATGGAGGGGATGCTGAATGTTAGAGGCATCAGTACTTCTGTAGGCTGCGAAAGTATAAACACAGAAATGGACAAAGCTTGTGCTCAAGACGAGAGAATAGAGGTTCATTTGAAACCAGGGTGTGAAACTACATTGGCAAGAATACTCATGTCTCACTCTACACCCAATGATGTGACGGAAGTGTCATATAATAACCCGTGTATGGGATGGAGCCTCGCAATTCTCAGTATAAATTGGTGTCCTGCTTTAATAGATGCATCACTTGTCCAGCCTGTACTGCGAAAGAAACGTAGTCTATTGAATCAACAACACTGCGAGACAGAAGTACCTATATGGAGCAACAATGTTGATGGAGAAGGTGTTGTCACTCTACATGTACCCGGAGCAAAAGCAAAGCGAGAGCGAATAATTGAGCTAAGAAAATGTCTTGTTCAAATGAATGATAATTCAGAAGAGGTAGACACTTGTAGTAAGCATCTGATTGTGTATGTAGGTGACTCTTCTACTGATTTGGCAGCATTGTTGGAAGCGGACGTCGGAATTATCATGGGGAATTCTGAATCTACTCGAAACATTGCAGAAAAGTGGGGCATTGAAATTGTGCCTTTGAAAAACCGCCACGAATATGGATTTGATATTCAAATCGGTATGCCAAGGGGTAAAGGAAACAAAACTAGGCTTTGGCAGGTTGACAACTGGCAAATGATCAATGAAACACTTGAAGAACTTGATATTCACTGGGAATGCTAATTGTTTTAGTCTGATCCCATACAATGCTACTACTAGATACTTACCTTGGTCAAAAATTAGAGATTAAAAAAAACAAGCTTGAACAAGAGGGTGGCCCGCGCTTTTGAACCTTTTTTGGCTTGGTCTCATGAGTTGATCTGCTATTTGAATTCATGAAATACCACTTGATTGAGTAGATGTCCAATTAAATGAAAATCAAGTACTCCCTATTGTACAATCATATCTGAAGGAATTGTATAATTGGTAAGACAGCCATAGTTTTACAAAGAATATCAGCTACAACAATAACCATGATAACTCAGAGCATGAATCATAAAATAAAATGAGCAACTGCTGCATTATCCTTAATGGTGCATCAGATCTCTTTGTGGATAAGCATCTGATTGAACACCATGCGCTCTTTCAATACAATTTTTGTGATGGACTAGCATACTGATGTGGTTGTAGTTGAAGGTTCTTTTTGATGTTGTAACTTTATCTAGAGTCCTTTGATTACTACAGATCTAATAACAATTGACGATTTTGGCAAAATAAGACAATGTGCCATAGAGCGATTGCGAGCAAAGGAATAGGGCCTTAGCCTTGAACGAGCCTCTTCCTATCCAGGATAGTCAAGTGCAAGCTTTGTTCTGTTCGGATCAAGCAAATCCAGAGAGAAAACTCACAGCCAAAAAGCTAAGTGGTACATTGTCGTATTTTGTCTTATTTTAAAATGCGTCAATTGTTAATACATCGGTAGTATTTGTCAACTGCTGATAATATTGTCAATCATCAGTTCTTGTGGCTGATCCAGATGGTGTTTTTTATCTAATGTTCAATAACAATAACAAGACAATTTACAGGAGACTCGAATTTTGGTTTCTGGTTTACAACAGTCAAGGTTGCAGATAGAAAAATGTGTCCCAGGGATGTGCCTCCATTCTGACCATGTTTTTGCTTCTAGCTAGTATTAAAAAGCATGATTTTCAATGATGAAATTTTTATACAACTAAAAACATACATGAAGGGCTGGCTATTGAGGGGCTATAAGCCTTGTTATGTCATGTTTAAGTGCCATATTGTGGAGCAAGGCAAAAGTCAAACATCTGGCTTTGCCATACAACTGTTGCATCCATTCAGAAAGCAATTGTAGCAATGAGAAGCAATGAGCTAATGAACCCTTTCTTGGCTTGGTCTCATGGGTTAATCAGCTTGATTGAGTAGCTGCCTGTCACTGTCAGTATCATGTATAAGTATCACAAACAGCTCAACTCGTGACCAACATGAGCCTTCTGACAGTCATATCTTCTGTCAAACAGGACCCAAACTTTGCTCTCCAGCATTGCTGTTGACACATGACCTTCTCACTTCTCACCTCTCTTGATATCATGGATACAGTATAGTGGATCATAAGAACCAGTATTTTTTGGGTATCCATTGCCTTCGGGACTGTATAAAAATGAAAACAATTGAATCAATGCACCAATGCGGGTATCCACAATAAGATCTTAATCGCATGTTGTCTTCATAAATATCTTGAAAGGTATCTTTTGCAAATTTGTGGTTTGTCACATTATCACATTATACAGTAAATGCCAAAATTATTTGCAGCTAGATGTGTTATGATGTCACAGATTCCATCAATTTCAATCAGAAAGTGATCTCAGTCATTCTGGTTGTATGATTTGGTAGCATTCTCTGCCCCTGTCGCTTTGAATGTCTCCACATGGCTGGTGGCAGTTTGCAGTGTTGCCGTTGAGGTTTGGATTGGGTGGATTGTTTATTATGGTAGAGGAGAGAGGACCACCGATCTTTTGTAGGCAGGATAGTGGGATGCAAAGCAGTAAAAGTTGAAAAAAGTGAGCTGTGAGATCCATGAAAAGTTGAATCTTGAGGACAGCAAGAAAGTGTTGGTACAGCAATGACGAGGTGAACTGTTTCGACCAGGCATTCGTTCGAGATGCGGGTCAGTATTCAAGGTTGTTGATCTCAAAGGGAGAGAAGGGCATTGGCCTCACTGAAGAAGAAAGTGATGAATGCCTTGGATTGGAGCACCTTCTAAGCAAGAACGTGAAACGAAACCTTCTCCATGCTGTGCAGAAGAAGAAGTGCCATGCTTTCTTCGTCCTGCTTGAGCAGGATCGCTAGAGGTACTTTCATGATGACAGTGTAGAGAAGCTTAGCCGCGTGTCTGCTGCGAGCTCGAATCGGCTTGGAAGCTTGCAGATTGCTCTAAAGAAGGCCTCTCTTGTTGCTCCTGCAAAGTTCTAACCGTTGGGTGGGGTAGTTAAGAGATTTTGGGGATGACTTGAACTTGTTAGGGTTAAACAATAAGAACTGTGGTAGACATCAAGAATAACATACGATAAGTATCTTCCAGCAAGTAACTGTTTACTTTTCTTCATACATGCGCTTTGCACTTATGTCAATTCAAAGCACCATCTAACGTTTACATCTAGAGAGTCATCCAAGAGCCATCCAGGATGATTCAAATGCTCAGCTTATCATATTCGCCAAGCAAAAATTCAACAGATAGCTTGGCCGTGTGCTCTTGCTGCTGCTCTAAAGTAATAGATCTATCTCCGTCACGAACCGGATACATCTGAGGCCCGTAGTGCGCACATCCCGAGTGATTTCCGCCTTGAATCGTCTTGTAAATGGTACAACCTTGACCAGGTTTGACACTGCCATCTGCACGAGGAGGTAATTTAGCTTCCATATCATCCCAAGCAGGCTTGCCTCCAAAAGCATTGATGACCGCATCATTGGAACCGTTTACCAATAACACATCTACATCCGATGTTACATCTCTCAAAGGCTTGCACGGATGCATTAGTTGATGAGGATACGAGCCAACACCCCAAAGCACGACCTTCTTCAATGTAGATGACATTTCGTTGACGCAAGATGCAATCGCCAGGCTACCACCCATGGAATGACCACCAATAGCCCAGTTTTCTACCTCCCATAATCCACTTCCGTCCTCGGCCCCGAGCAACAGCGAGTCTGATATCATTCTCATGACCTTTTCCTTCGTATTATATGTTTTCAAGCTGCAGACTAGTCGAAACGGTTCCAAGTTGGCAACTACAACAAAGATACCTGCCTCAGCAAGCCTAGCTGCAATGGGTGCGTATGCAGTTCGATCTACCAAGGCACCGGGATAAAACACCAATCCAACTTTAGCCTTTCTCTCTTTCGTTACAGGATAGTACACATCGCAAGTTTCCAACCTCTTGGCCCTCTTGTTGGTAATCAAGTCAACGAGCATATTCTTGGCGCTTTTGAATGCATCATGTCGATGATTGACCCAAACAAATGCATACTTTGTCGACATGGAATTGACGAAGTAATACGGTACAAAACCAGTAATGCCGAGAATAGAGGGCACAAGTATTCCAGTGTATGCTACTGGACCATGAATATTAATCCACGATGATAGTGCAAATCCACAGATAGTCCACATGATGAGTGACATGAGATTCTTCGGTTCATGTGTCATGAGAGCGAGAAAAAATGGGAATAGGACAGCTTGACATTCTCGCAGTGTTGGTGGCTGTTCCATTGCAAGTGAGACAGTTTCAACTTGTGGAGAACCAAGGCTTCCAGTCATAGTTGTAACAGCACCGTCTTTTCTTGCAAGCATATCTCTGTAAAGAGCAGCAACCTCACTTTCGTACTTACTCTTGACCACTTCTCTCATTTCTGCCCTCTCCTTTTCTCCATCACGTACAGCCTTCCACGCCTGCTTCTCTCTGAATCGCGCAGTGGCATTTCCCTGTTTCCACGCTTCATCCCATTTGTCATTGCCACCTCTCAGCATTTGGATGTATTGGTCGGAGTTCCAGTCATCCATGGTGATGCTTCGGACGAAGGAGAGGTGGACTCCAAGGCCTCTGTGGACTCCGGCGCAATCGAGGCAGAGCGTGATGCCGTAGGTGAGTGAGCACCATGATGGATTTGAGGTGGAGCATTCGGCACATAGTGCGTTGCCCTTGATAGAAAGAAGTGACGTTTGTTGTTGAGGTGAAAGGGGAGCTGAGCCTGACATCGACATGGCTTCAGTTTGTTTGGAACAGTTCACATCTTTATACCTGTCCGCGTTTTAGAACTTCTGGATTTCATTGGGATGCAAAAGATCGTATTTATTCCTACGTCAACTCTAAGGCGACAAATAAATGACCCTGAACTCAATTGGTATTATTGTGTTGAAAGACAACGTTCATGATGACGGCAATACGTTTTCCCTCACGACGTCTCGCTGCCTCACTCAACCTGGCATTCATAGCAATTGCAGCCTCCAGGATAACCGCTTTCGAAATACCCTTCCCACAGACTGGCGCTCAAATAAGATCAAGCATTGTATCAAGTGATGTTCTGGCGACATCATCCCCATCGCTTCCGGTTCCCATCACGCAAACGGTGAAGCTATCCAGTGGAACCTCTGCAGAAATCATCACGTGTCGTCCAAAAGTTCTATCTCCAAACTTTCTAGAGTCTATCTTTCGGACAGATGGAAACAAGAGCAACAAGAAACCGGTGTTGGCATTTCTACATGGATCATTTCATGCATCGTGGTGTTGGGCTGAGCATTACATGCCCTTCTTTGCAGAGAGGGGGTATGAGTGTGTTAGTTTGAGTTTACAGGGAACTGGTGGAACTCCTGGTGAGTATAGCTCATATATCATGCGCAATCTGATGTTATGACAAGGTTGGTGCAGACTTACATCGTCAATTATAGCTATACCACAAGGATCTAAGAAAGTACAGATATCTTCACATGTAGCAGACTTTGACGCCTTTCTGAAAGGCCTGTCAAGTAAATCATCAAACAACCTGGGCTTAGAGTTGGGAGACAATCCACAGGTAGTACTGATTGGTCATTCGTTTGGAGGTCTTACAATCATGAAATGGCTGGAGAAGTACTACTCATCTTCTGACAGAGCCGATGTGAATCTTGCAGGAGTGGGTTTATTGTGTTCTGTTCCACCCAGTGGTAATGGGCCAATGACCTTGCGTTATCTCCTCCGAAGCTTCAAAGACAGTTACAAAATAACAGTTGGCTTTGCGATGAAGAAGGCGATTGTTGACAAGACTCTTTGTCGGGAACTATTCTTTGGTGGTGATGAGGTAGAGAGTGGGATATCTGATGAACAATTGGAGAAGTATCAGAGTCACTTTGAGAGAGATACAGTTGCAACGATTGATCTCAAAGATTTGGCCGGGAAACTTCCTTCGAAATTGGTGGACAAAAAGAGTGGGAAGGCTCCATTTGCAGATGACTTGAGATCTCTGGCTCTGAAACCGTTTGTTTTGGGAGCTACTGGTGACTTTATAGTTGACAAAGAAGGTTTAATTGAAACATGCAAATACATGGGGCTTGATGTTCAAGAAGATGTTAAGATGATAGATTCGCCACATGATGTCATGCTGGGTGCAAAATGGATGAATGGAGCTGAAGCTATTCTGAAATGGATCGAAGGGGTATGATTAGTAATGAGTAGCGACAGGTAGCATAATCTAAGGCAGCACAATGAAACGGTCCTGTCAGAATTGTTTCTGTTATGTTACGTTGCATTAAAATTGAAGGGAAGTTGTTGATGCATTTGGTGTGCCCGTCACAGTTACCTCGGCAGACACAGACTGCTGCGGTCTTGACGCAGGTGCTTCAGAAGAGCCGCTGATGATGGTTGGAATGATATCTCCCCACCAGCTCACGTTCTGTTTGCCTTTCTCAATAGCTTTGTAATCATTTTCATCAAACTGAAGAAGAGTCGCAAGAACTGGCAGCAATGCTGTACGTTCACTTGACCCTGGAGGTTTGGCCAAGTATTGAACTACTATACTTTTCAAATAGTCCATGTTGACACCTTCTCTTCTATGGACGCGTGCTAAGCTCTCTACTTGATCTTCTGCCTTAACCACATCGATCTCTGCAGTAGCTAAATCTCCGTCATATTTCTCGAGCTTCTCTGTGAGTTTAGCAATGAGCTTCTCTCTTATTTCAATCTCAGCAACTGCAGCAGTTTCTCTGTTGCTCTGCTGAGCAGCTAGTTCAAAGATGCGACGATCACTCAAAGAACCCTTGTCAACTTCATTCTGTAAGAACTTGTTGGTCTTGCGCAATTCTATACATTCGGCTTCGCGTTCTTTCAATATTTTCTGCGCAGCGGCAGACTTCTTTTTCATTTGACTCGACAGATTTTCGACTTGTGCCTGAAGAGACTTGATTGTCGTGGACTTTTGAATAGAGTCTTTCTCAGTGTTTTGTTGGGCTGCAGCAGCTGACTCTGCTGCCTTGCTCTCGGCTGTTTTTAGTGCACCTTCAGCTTTTTCGAGATCTCTTTTAAGACTTTCGATTTCTTCGTCCTTTTGGCTGATGTCATAAACGGTGGCCTCCAATTTTGCCTTGGTTTCTGACAAGGAGTCATTGAGGTCGGCCACTTGCTCTTCAAGCATACCCACTAAGGCTGTTCGCTGCCCGTGCTTCCTTTCGTTGTCATCACGCTCTTGATTCAATTTGGCTAGAACACTGTTAGTTTTGGTCTGTTCCAGCTTCAAGGCATTATTCTCTTGTTGAAGGACCGTGAGCTGCGACTCTGCGTTCTTGTATTTATTTACCAGTTTTGTGGAGCGCTCTAGCTTCTCTTCTAGATCTTTCTTGTCCTCGGCCAACGCAACAAGATTGCCAGACAACGCCTTCAGCTTTCCAGATAGTTCTTCGTTCTTATTTGACACTGACATCTTCTCCGCACTTAGATCTTTGATTTGTTGTTCAAGCTTGTTTTGTTCTTCCAGAAGGGCATTTGCCGAAGCGGACGCCGCGTTGGAGGAGTTGGAAAGCTCCTTCTCGAGTTTGTCCATTTCAGCAGAAAGGTCGGCAACTTGTTTCCTTAACTGATTGGATTCGTCCTCTTTTTGTTTCAATGTTGCTGAATTCTCCTCTTTAATTGATTTGAACTTCTGTTCGTAATGATCCTTTAAGTCATCGGCATGTTTTGCCATCATCTAGTTAAATGATGGAAAGTTAGCAACAAGTACTGACAAAATATTACTCCATTTCTTACACTAACTCTTCTTACCTGCTGGAGCTTTGTCTTGTTGTTTTCGTTCTCTTTTGCCTGCTCAGCAAGCTTCGACTTGTGGTCAGCCTCTAGCTTCGCAATGGCATTTTCGTTGTCTTGGTGAACTCTAGCAATGGCTTCGTCATGATCTTGATTCAGTTTCATTGTCATATCTGCTTGCTTGGCAGCAAGTAACCTCATCTTTTCTTCTAGACCGGATGAGGCAGCCTGCTTCGCTTCGTCGAGTTCTTTCAATAACAATTCCGTATCAGTTTTCGTTTGTTCGATGGTCGACTTTAGCTCTTGAATCGTATTTGTGGATTCCTCGGTCGATGATTTCATTGCATCGAGTTCTCTCTGCAGGGCCGTAAGCTTTTCCGAACAAGTCTTCTCTGCCTCCGCAGCCGCACTGGCGTGTTCATCAGTCAGAGACTTAAGTTTGTCGGCTGCCGCTTTCTTGATTTTATTGGCAACGCCTAAATACTGCGCTGCCTTCTTTTCACTCGTTTCTAACTCAGTCTTCTTTTCCTGCAGCTCCTTCTTAACAGCTTCGAGCTCGGTGGACAATTCATTGTTATCAACTGCACTTTGCTGCGCATTGGTTAATTTGTCTTCCATCGCTTTCAGCTGCTCTTCGTGATAACGTATCATTTCAGCCTTTTCTTCTTCGTACGTAGCCTTGGCGTTCTCTAACTGAGATGATTGCTCGGTGCGTGCGGCACTGATCTGTTCCTCCAGAGACATAACTCTGGCCTCCTGTTCGTCTTTCAATGACTTCAGTTGCTCTGATGAAGATCGTTCCGATGTCAACTCGTTTTGTAGTCTCTCGTTATCGGACAACAACGCAATCAGCTTCTCATTAAGCGCAGACTGCTCATTCTCGTAGCTTGCGCGAATCTCGGCAACCGAAGCATCGGCGTTGGATTTGATACGAGAAATCTCCTCCTGGTGAGACTCCACAAGCTGATTTATTTGCTCTGATTGCGAAGAATTAGCCATAGCTAACATATCAGTCTTAATTTTCTCGATTTCTTGAGCGTGCTTGTCGTTGAGGGCGGCCTCCATCGACTTCAGTTGTTCGTCGCGGTCACGCAGCATCGTAGTTTTCTCTTGCTCGAATGTGGACACCAACTTTTTGAACTCAGCTGATTGACTAACTGCTGCACTGAGCTGTTCTTGTAAAGACTTCGTCACTTCCTCGTTCTCATCTCTGAGTGCTTGCAATTGCTGTTCCATCGACGAGCGAGCAGATGCCAGATCATTGATCAGCGTTTCGTTGTCTGACGCAAGAGCGCTGATCTTTTCATTCAGTGCGGATAGCTCGTTCTCATGACATGTTTTCAAACTAGACACTGTTGCATCTGATTCAGACTTGATACGAGCAAGTTCCTCTTGATGAGAAGCCACAAGCTGATCAACCTGCTGAGATTGGGACGAGTTTGCCATAGCCAGCATTTCAGCCTTTGTCGCATCGATTTCTCGAGCATGCTGCTCTCTTAACTCTGCCTCGATTGTATTGATCTGGGCAGTGTGGCTTTGAATCATGCTAGATTTCTCTTCCTCGAACGCCCTCACCAGCCTATCAATTTCTACTTGTTTGGCTTCGGTTGCCTTCAGCTGCTCATCAACAGATCTAGCTGCAGTCTCCTTCTCATCGATCAACGTTTGCAACTGTTGCTCCAACGAGGAAAGTTCTGACGCCATCTCATGCTGAATTTTCTCCTTTTCAGCTGCCAAACCATTGATTTGATCATTCAGTGATGATATTTGACTCTCGAAAGATAAACGAATCTGTGCTCCCGATGCTTCAGCAGACTCCTTAGCATCTAACTTAACACGCGCAATATCCTCTTTGTGAGATGCTACCAATTGTTCAACTTGCTCAGATTGGGATGAGTTAGCCATGGCAAGCATTTCAGCCTTGACTCTCTCGACTTCGTGCTCGTGCTTTTCAGTCAACTGAGCCCTGATCGACTTGATTTGTTCATCATACGATTGAATTAGGTTTGCCTTTTCTCCATCACGTTCAGCTACAAGCTTGGCAAGTTCAGAAGATAGCCTTTCTTCCGCCGCGCGCAGTTGTTCATCGGCAGATTTAGCTGCAGCTTCCTTTTCTTCTCTCAGTGATTGCAATTGCTGCTCCATCACAGAACGCTCAGACGCCAACTCATTTTGAATCGTTTGCTTGTCGGAAATAAAAGCATTGAGCTTTTCGCTGAGCTCAGAGACTTCACTGTCGTGAGTCGTGCGAGATTCATTAGCTGCTGCTTCTGCCTCAGACTTGATACGTGCTATCTCCTCTTTGTGAGAGGCCACTAGCTGGTTAATCTGCTCTGACTGAGAAGAATTGGCTATTGCCAACATTTCAGCCTTGACTTTCTCTAGCTCCTGAGCATGCTTCTCGACAAGCCTATCGATCTCAGAAACTCGCTGCTTCTCGGCTGTGGATTGCACCTTTTCAAGCTCGGCCATTGACAAAGATTGCAGTTCTTGCCTTAGGCATTCCAACTTTGACTCGTGCGAACCAGATACCCTACTTAGTTCGGCTTCGAGAGACTTGGCAGCTGCTGCCTCCATCTCAGCTCTGACGCGTTGCAAATCTTGTTCATGGGATTCTTGCAGTTGAGTCAATTTTTCAGATTGGGAAGAGTCCGCACTGGCTAAAAGTTCAGCTTTTGTGCGTTCAACCTCGGCACTATGTGCAGATTGCATTTCTTCCTTTAGTCTATTTACCTCATCGGTATGCCGTTGCTCTGCATCAGCTAGTATCTCATTCGTCAACTTCTCACGCAACAGCTCTAGTTCTTTCTGATGAACTTGTTGCATTTCATTGATCCTCTCTTCTGAAGACTGGCCAAACTGAGATTGTAACTCTTCTCTTACTCTCTCAATCTCTGAGGCCAATTTTGAAGACTCCTCAGATCTAAGTTCATCGAGTGCAAATTGAGCATTGGAAGTCAGTTCAGAAACTTCAGCAGAGTGTTTTTCCACAAGCTTTTTCTTCTCTTCCTCGTGAGATTGTTCTAGTGATGCCACTGCATTTTGATGCTCCGACTCTAACTGAGCTCGCAGCTCATTAATGGCCTCCATCTTGGCAGCCATGACTCGCTCTGCTAGCTTCTCGGAGTTGTTTTCGGATTGCTCTTCCAGGGCATGCTTCACTGCATCTTCTTGCTCAGACTGGGCATTCGATTTGATCATTTCAATCTGCTGCCGGTACTTTTCAGCCTCATCGTTTAGCCTTTCATTCAGTTGTTCATCGTGTTGCTTCTTCAGCTCTTCTGTTACCCGTTCTAATTCAGCAGCGTGTAAAGGTTTCAGCTGTGCAAGCGATTCTTCCAACTCCTTGATTCGTTGGTCTTTTTCTAATAACGCCTCATTAGACATCATCTCTTGACTTCCGTCGCTAGAAGCAGCAGTAGCAGCGGCAGTCAGTTTTGCCTCCATATCCTTGATCTTCTCTTCCATTTTGGTTTTCTCCTCCTTCATATTCTTCATCTCCTCATTCAGCACTTTGAATTTGGCCATAAATGACTTGGTCTTATCCACAATCGTCAGTTTCTCGTTCTTCAGAGTTTCTATCTGCTCGTCTTTTTGTCTCAACAATTCCGCCAGAGAATCATCCGGTGCCTGCTCGCCATTGGTCATAAATCCACCTTCCTTCTGTACATTGGCAAGTGCCTCTTTCATATCTTGCTTCATTCTAAGTATCTCTGCATCCTTTTCTTCAGTCACTGATTTTCGAACCTTTTCAACCTCAGCCTGAGCCTGCATAGTCACAACCTTGTATTCATTCTGAATATGTTGTAGATTCAATTGATGTCGTTCATCAGTCATTCTCCAAGCAGATTGAAGGATTGTGACCTCATCCACAGTTGCCTCTTCGTTGTTTTGGCTAGCTAGCAGTTTTTGCATCTTTTCAGCAGCCTCATCGTAATCTGGCCCGTCTACAATCTCATTCTTGACCAAATTGATTAAGCGGAGTTTGTCTTGTTCGGCTCGCTTGACTTTTTCAGTTAATTGCGTCCTGCTGGCATTTAGGGCTTTGACACGACCATTCATTTTTCGAAGAATTTCCATCAATTCATCTTTGGAGACTTCGTCTGGAGATCGAGAAGAAAGTAGGGGTGTTTTGTTTTGGGGTGTGGAGTCACCTGCAACATCATCTTCGGTTAGTGTATCTCCCGCAGTTGTGGTTGTTTCGGCATCCTTGGCAGGTGTTTTAAAGGGAGTATCTGGTCCAGGAAATGGATCTGGTGTAGATCCATCTAGCTGTTTGATTGGTGTAGCCACCTCTTCTACTTTGTTAAGACCTGATTGAATTCGTGACATGAGACCAACTCCCAAACCGCCGTGTTTGCTGCCCCCAAGGCCGTGTTTGCTGCCACCCAAACCGTGCCTGCTGCCACTTAATCCATGTTTGCTAGCATTCAAACCATGCACACTACCCCCCAGCCCGTGCTTGCTCGCATTTAACTTCTCTTGCTCTTTATAAACAGCTGAATTTGCCTGCATTTTCTCCTCCATGGTTTTACCAAATGTTTGGATGGAGGCACCGAAGTTTTGAATGTTGGTCATGTTGAAGTTGCCCCATCCTCCTTGTTTCTGTTTGGTTGAGTGATGAGTAATGGTTGGGTGCGTGGGTTTTAGTAGAGGCAAGGTAGAGGTGGCTCGACGCAATGAAAAACATAATCATTGGCAGCTCATAATTACGGCAAGAGATCATAGCTCAGCCTTCAAATGGAATTGTAGACATCAAAGCACCAGCAAAACAGAACATAAAGCATTATGAAATTTATTGTTAATCCACTTACCTTGGGAGCCTCTCCATCCGGAGCTTTCTCAGGCTGGTCCGACGACATGGTTTACACGTGAAAATAATTGGAGTGGCCACGGCCTCACCGATAATAGATTGGTATATTACCCGAGTGCTCAAGATGAACGGATGTGATTAAGACATCCACCCAACTGCTCTCTGACTGCACAAATGGTATGGAGAGCAAGCTGCAGCTTTCGGTGGGCTGGGCTGGTGGTTAGTCTGAGTTGGGCTGTCTGCTGTTTGGATGTTGGGCGGAGAGAGAGGCGCCCAAAAAATGCAGAAGAATAAGGGTAACTTCATTGTGAGAAATTTATAAATACCTTTATAGATGAAACAGCTTTGAGGGCGGAAGAGGGGTGAAGTGGCTGCATCAGTGCTCTCTAGAGAGAGAGATAGAGTGCAAAGCCAAGCATAATATTATCTAATAACACACCAGAAACAAAGAAGTCGCATTAATGTGAATCTACATTTGATGAAAAAGAGCTTCTAGCTTCGACATAAAACACAAATCCTAAACTGTTCATCATATCTATCGAATATGTCGCAGCAATGGATGTAATGTACATGCGCAGATCATGCCTTTGAGAAGTGACTGAGCTGTATGCGTTGACTCTGTATATGTGCAACATCTAAGTACACCAAATCGTGCAAAACTGGCACATGCTTCAGAGCATGTTGACGATTGCAAATGCCGTGATGGCTGCGGCTGAGCTCACCACGTATGAAGAAGCAGTGTTGGCCCTGTTAACGTGAAAGAAAGAAAGCAAAATCATTAGCATGGTATCGAAAAAGGTAGTTTGCATCAAGAAGTCAAGAAGATTTGCAACACTCACTCTAGTTTCATATCCACAAATTCTCCATCAACAAAGTCTTCTTCAGAAGTCTCGGCACTCTCCTCTGCAGTTTCATCACCATCCACTTCGGTCTCTGACTCTTCATCGACAACTGCAACCTCATCAAGAACCATCTCTGGCTCGTCGGGTATAGCCCACTCCATATCACCGACCATACTCATACTCGTGCCCACACTCAAATCATCAACTTCAGGCATGGAGATTGATGCATCGAAATCCATGGAAAAGGACATTGAAGACTCGAGAGAACGAGTGATTTGCGTTCTTCTTTGACGGCCCCATTCATTGGTTGTGGTAGCGGATCGCAGACGTCCTGGAACGGATTGGAGTTGAGCATTTGCCGCTGCGGCTGAGACGATTGTGCAGATTGAGAGTTTCATCTTGTCAATATCGATGATTAGTAGAACCACTGGAGGCTGGAGGTAAAGGAATAGAAGCACTGCAATAGCAAGGGAAGAGGCAAAATTGTGATGATCTATCGTTCCGTGAGGTCGATGAGATGGATTGGCGTCCTCTGGCTGTGTGCTGTGGCTTCGAGTTATGAGCGAGCGAGACCTTGGCTGATGTGGATGGGGATCAATACTAATTCCGGTATGGGACCCTCAAAACTGTGTGCCATTTGAATAAGGATTCTACCATTGATTAGTTAAAGATATTCGTGATTTCTAATAATAAAAGTTATTAATTTAGAGGTATGATACCTTTTCTCCCTAAAGCATCCGTTGAGTTGGTAGCAAACGCGTCAGGGATTCAACATGCTTTTTTTGATTCCAACGGTAGGTATTTGAATTTGAATTGCAAGCCGCCGATTTAGGAAGTGAAAAGTTTGAGAGTGAAGCTGAGTCTGCTACGGTAAAGCCAACTAGAATGCTCTCTCGAGAGCAGCGAACAGGGCTATGCTAGCAGGATATTTGGATGGCGTTGTTTAAATATGTTGGTCCCACGTCAGGGATTCAAAATGCTTTTTGATTCCAACGGTAGGTATTTGAATTTGACTTGTGCGCTGCCGATTTAGCAAGTGAAATTTGATGAGAGTAAGGCTGAGTCTGCCAAAGAGCCAACCATGGTAAAGCTAGCGAGGGCTAAGCTGGCAGGATATTGAAGGCCGTGCTGCCTGGCGTCGTTTAAATGTTGTACTTGAGTTTTTACAGATTGTACTGAAAGTACGGCTCTTTCACGAGAATGGGTGGCTGCGGCAGTAGAACAATATCTATGATATCCTCTTGTACGGCGATTACGATGGGTATGTTCTATTAGTAACACAGCTCATTGCAAGTTGCAAAGTTTAGATGATCCTACATGAGTCTATCACCTACCACTGAATTCATTGCCAAGCTGGTAAGACACATGACTTTATCTTGTCCGATATCTCACAACCTAAACAAAAAGTCTGATCATCTGAATGGCAAGTCTGCACATCACATGTCCGTGTGCCATCACCTACTCGATGATTTGCCTGATGATCATGTAAATAATGAAATTACGCGCTGATTCACAAAAGTACTCTTCATAAGCAAGCATAGAAATCAACACCGCTAAAGCAAGCTAAAGAAACTATCATTTGCCAACAGTAATATTGTCACTATACTATTAAAAATATACAATGCTAATGGGACAGAGAGCCCTTAACTTGAACACTCTAAAGTTCAGAAAAAATGATTACCAGCCACCAATACAGTGGCTAGCCTCTGCACCCAGTCCGGTCACAACCTGGTGTGCAGACATAATAAGTAAAATGCAGTGTGACATTCACTCTAACAGTCACCGGTATGGAGACGTGTGATGATCACTCTATAAAAAATGGAAACAGACCCTTGGATCAAAAGGTGTCTCGTGTAAACGAAATATGTAAAATGTATATCGTTGAAAGATGGAACGATGTGTCGTGAAACGAAGGAAGGATGTACGGAGCTATGATGCCTTTGTAGAAGACCATATGTAGTAGCTCAAACTCGAATCGATGAGGATGGAGCTCTCTAATACTTCTCTTGGAACAGATTGATCTTGGGAAGGAGGGCAAACCTCTGTCTATCCAATGGAGACATGGAGAACTCGTCGTTGCACGGGAAGAACGGTCTGGATGAAGTAGCCGCCCTTGATTCTACTGCAAATTGAGCTGCGGAGGCAGAGGCGGCTCTCTGATCTGCAGGACGATCACGATTATGCCCCCTTGAAATACACGAGAACATGGCCACTTCAAAGTCGGCAATCTCGTCGGCCATTGAATTATTATCAACACGTTGTTGTTCCATGGAATCTTCTGGATTTTCAGCCAGACACGAAGCAACAACCGGAGGCAGAACATTTGTTGGGAACGAGAAATTTCGTGGCGTTGTCAATTCGTGGCCGTGCGTGATGGAAATCAACGACGAGGAGTTTTCTCTGACGGCGCCCTCGGCTCCCTCGATGGAAATGGCAAGGTGACGAGGCAGACGATTCTGCTTCAGCGGAGGAGGCGACAGTCGGAAGGAGGAGGGAGCTTGCTTCGGCGTCTCGGAGACGAGGCCCGAGATGGGCGTGGCTGATGCGGATGGGGCGTTCATTTGATGAGCTGATGCGGTGATGATATTTGTAAATTCTTTGATAGCAAGCAAGCCGACGGATTGATTGGTTTGGTAGAGATTCAGTATGGGGAATGGGACGGAAAGCGTTCGAGGCGGCGCGCTAAAACATCATTGTTTTGTTCTCTTCTAGTCGGTTCGGCGGGGCGTGGTGTGGTGAGAGCGCGAATTAAGGCTGCGTGCGGCACGCGGCATTGTTACGAGCGCGCCAATCAGAACGTGTAACATTTCCAATCCACATAGGAACTTAGTATCTTCATCTACAGAATTCTGACTTCTGTCTCCCCCCTCTTCTCTTCTTCTACACTTCTACTTGCCGGGTCGAAAAAGAAAAAGCGGGAAGGAGGAGGGCCCAAGCTAAATTTTTGGCGGCGAGGATCAGCTCTCTCCTGTTTCTCTCATCCTCCCCTCCCTACTCTAAATAGTACAAGGAAGCCACACACACACAAGCACTGCTACGATACCACTGCTATCGTGGTGGAATTGATCTCTGTCCCTTCAATTTACCCAACCGAACCGGCACCTATGAAAGGGGCGTCTTGGGCAGGTGAGATTGGCCCTTCTCAGATTGGCCCTTCTCCATCTCATACTGATCAGGCGGATGCAACGTCGAATAATTATTGTTTTGGTTATTGTTTTGGAGAGTATTCGTCCCTCGATGCAGTTACCCGCACCCTCTCCAACAACGATACTCATCCGCCGTCTTTGTCCGAGATCAAGAAGAGGCCTATCCAATTAGTAAGGGCTGGAGACGAACCGAAAAATCCAGCTACCTTATTTTGCCCTGTCATCGAGGGGAACAGCCAATACTAGTAAGTGCTGCGCACTCGAACGGACACACCGATCCTGTTCTCTGGTAAAAAAGTGAAAGTGGGTATATGAACGAAAAAGTGAAGGTTGGAGTTGGATTTTTGAGTTCTCGTTGAGTACCAGTTTGATGCCCATTTTGTACCCCTGCGCTGCCCAAAATGCGGGTGAAAGGTCGACGACAACGACAATGATTCTTGCGGCAAGGGACAACCATAATACGGTGTGTCCGACTTTCAACGTTGAATACCCAGTAAATCAGAAAACGTCTGTCAACTCTAAACGAAATGTTACTCAATAACTCCCAAAACGACACCTCCCATCATGCTCCAAAACGCCTCGAGAATTCAGAGAAGTCAGAGCCAGGTGATGCCTTTGTAGAGTTTATCCATGGTTTGTATCCTGCGGAGGACGATTCTGATACGACCAATGCCGCTTCAAATAATCATGTTGCTCTCCCTGAGAGGTCGGGTGCTAGTTATGAAGAAAAACGATTGATCAATGCATTAGGTCAATTTACTTCTAACTTTGGTGAGGCTAAGCTCGATTATCTTTTTGCTAAGTTCAAAGCTTCTAGAGATAAATCCAAAAAGATGGGACATCCTCGGCCAACTAGTCCAAGCATCCGTGCTGCAGTAATAGAAAAAAATACTTTGTGAGTCAGGATTAGATAGAAAGCTTGTGCTAGCGGGTGGTGAAGTCATGAACAGCAATAATGAAAACTCTCAGTTCGACTTGTCGATTGGCGGTCAGCTTGGTTGCTTTCTTGACTCGAGTTGACACCTACTGTATCTGATGCCCGGTTGAGACATATCATCAAATAATTCAATGGCCAACGATACATGTCAGGTTGCAATTGAATTCATGGACTTGATTTACAAATGGAGGTCCTGTGCTCTCTCTTGAATGTATCGATGCATTGAAATCTATGCAGCTGCTCCGTCACGCCCCAATCGAAGCATACAAGCGAGCAACTGAAGAACAACGGAAGGAAGGTGGCATTTGTTCACCCCAGATCTGCAGTACTGTCATGAGATTTTATAGAAATCTGCGTAGAATTTCATGGGGGGACAGGGAAAGGATGTCTCTTTAGAGTCATTGTTTGAATTAATTATCTCGCTAGACATGCTACCATTCTGTGCATCCTGGCTGAAGTTTGGATAAGTCAAACCTGATTCTGATGAAAAGGTAAATGTTTGCGATTGATTCTCTTGGTATTTGCATGAACACTAACATTACTTGCTACTCGTTGACAGAATCACATCTTCAAGCACATCGAAGCCGCCATCAGCATCTTCTTGCAAGACCTCTGCACAACGAGAGAGTTGATGTATCTGTACACAGCTTGCTTCGCGATTTTTGTACCCAAGTGTTACCGGCTAATGCATGAGGACAAACCGTTGGATGTCTTCTCAAGTACCCCAGAATATGACAATTTATTTGAACTCACTAGAGGAGAGTCACTGCAGTCAAAAGCTTTCATGGTGTTTTCTCATTTTCGTCATCCGGCCTCTTTCAATAACATTGTTGGAGGTAATGACAACCCAGATGCAGATGAATGAGAGAAAGGTATTTGGCAAATTGCGGCAGAAAAGCATGGATGTGCTGATGTCAGGTCTCAAATAACTCTCAATAGTTGTGATAAGGGTGCTCTTGGTAGTATTGATTTGTGCAGTGCTCACGGTGGAGGTAACCGATGCCAGCATCCCAAGGGTTATGATAAGAGTGCCTCACGTAATACAAATTTTTGCATTGCTCATACCAACAATTGGCCCGTTGGTCTGCAGAACGGACCTACGGGGAAATTGGTGGAGATTCAAAAAGCCAAAGCCGCCAAACGAGCTGACAAGCGGAGGAAGGCCATGAAGACCCTTTGTGAGAATGTCAAGAATACAGTGAAGCAGCAGCGGAACCCTCCCCTTGATATGACCAATGCATCAGCTGTGGCTCTTGGATCAGTTGCGACCAATGTGCCCTCTGTTCCTATGCTGCCTCCCATCTCAGCCACGCAGCAGGGTCAGCTCAATATGCAGCCTCCTCCCTACAATCCGTACCCAATGCAACAACAAAACATCGAATGTGTTCGGAGGAAGCCTACAGAGCGTAATTGCATCATTTGGAGAGGCCTGCATTGGTAGAATTTCGAAAAATCGCTGAAGTCCACTGTCACCATGAAATTCTTCTTCGCAAAGATGTTGTATTAGAATGCATTTCAATGACATAATATTACTGTAACAAGATCTAGAATCTTCTCTTCTTCCCTGCTGAGTGGTGTAGAGGTGTGTTGAGCACTCACTCTCACTCCTCTCTCAAAAGTTGGGGTGCTGTGCGCCCCCCTCTACCCTCGACCACGAAAGGGTAAGCCTGTATTGAGTATTGAGAACAACATGGTGACAAATGCTAAACAGAATGATAACAGAAAGTATGCAGTTGTGATGTTCTAGAGAGTACTCTATTATTGTTTATTTGGCAGTGATTCAATAAAGTGACCTTGCTTGATTACAGCAAAGTCAACCAGTGGAGGCGGGATCTCTACCATGTCTTTTGATTGGTTTGGCGCATCAGATGGATCTGTGTCAAGACTGCTGATAATATTGTCATTGCTTGCAAACATATTGTTTTGAGTAGATGAAGGAGCTGCATCTGTGCCCACCACGGTATTTACCTCATCTGCAACAGCTACCACTTCAGCAGCCAACCTCCTGATCTCGTCATTCACTCGTTTGACTTCTTCTACTAATAGTCGTGGTGGTTCGGCCTGAGGTTCGTCTGCCAAATTAAATGTGTCAAAATGAATTGCAACGCTCCTGCGAGACCGAATAGCTTGGTGTATCTCCACGGCCTCTGCTGGATCGCAGTGGCTATATTTCATAAACCAACGAGGCTCGTATGCCCCAATTGGGATTGCAGCCAAGTCAAATGGCCCAAGTCGATCGCCAATCTGGTGATGCAGTGGAAATTCGGGTGGAAGCCCAGTATCTCCAGCGAAGTAGAATGAATGGGTCTTGGGCACTTCAGCAGCAGGAGTTGCATGAACAGCGTAGGAGCACCACAGCCTGCGATTACGATCGAATGGGGATCGGCTGCACCAATGCTGAGCAGGCGCACAAGTTATGATCATTTCGTTGCTATCTGTGTGTAAAAAATCGTTGTTGCTCAATACACGTCCATTGGACTTATCAAAGGCTCGAATCAATCCTTCCACCTCTAGGCTTTGAGGCTGACCATCACTACCCACTACATCTTTTCTCACGCTTACTCCTTCCCACCATTCAAGCTCTACAATATCATCGGGACAAATCCCTGCCTTATTGATGAGCCAATCTTTAATGCCAAGAGGTACAACCCAGTACTTGACTTTATTGGAGTCAACGAGCTCTAAAATCGACCAATAGTCCACTGACAAATAGAGTCCAAGAGGTTAGATGAGAAGGCAGCATTGAATGGTTCGTTAGACGGAGCATGTAAACACTCACAGTGGTCCATGTGATCATGACTAATAAGCACACAATCAATCGCTGGTAATTCCGGCACACTAACTGGAGGCGGATCATTTCTCTTCATCGGCCCGGCATAGCTTGAAAAATGCGGATCTGTCAATATGGTAAAGTCGCCAGGAAACGAGACCAGAGTTGTTGCATGTCCCAGCCACGCCAACTTGATTGTATCTACGGCTGCGGTAGCAAAAGGAGCTGCGGCAATGTATGGCCACGTGTCTTGTCTGTAGATTGATTTCTGGTTCCATTTGTCAGCTCCGTGATTCGATGTTGAAGCCCCATCTCGACCTTCGTCCAATCCCAGATTTTTCATTATCTTTTCAGCCTTCCATTGTAAAAACTTTTTCAATCCATTCTCACCATTGGTGCTCTGAGACTGCCACGGATTCACAAATCGACCAGTCTCCTCACGAGATGTCAGTGGATAGCCCTCTGCGTCAAACCATGATTGTTTTGCTGGTTCTGTGAGCATGAGTGACTTCCACTTTGCTTTGCCATCGTCACCTGTAGTGATGTTGCCATCTTCAGAGGCTACTGTAAGTGCTTTTGTTCCAGTACCATTTAACAACCACTCTCTAACTTCATTCCTCTTTCTATTAATCCTGAGACGCAACCGGTTCAAAGCCTGATTCAACCTAACTTTCTTTGCATTGTAATACTGTTCTCTAAACAACTTGGCTTCTGATGCATTCATCCTGCGAAGAGACTTGAAAGTCTTATCCCTCCTTGCGAACACTCGTTTTTTTGCATTGTAATGAGTCATAAGACGAGATATTCCCCACGATTTGAGTGATTTGTACTTTGATAATGTTTTGGATGGCGGTGTTGCCTGTGAGGACTTGACATTTGATAGGATTTGTGAAGATGTTCGTCTCAACAGTTTGTCGTAACGGTCTAATACGGATCCAAGTTGGTCATGCCATCGGGTGGAGAGTTTGACCATAATACGATCTCTTTCGCTGGATTGTGATTTGATTAGTTTGAGCACGTCGTCGATGGATGAGGGGAAGAAGATGTAGTTTCTTTTGGGTATCAGATTGTGTCTTGTGTTGAGTGATTTTGTTGCAGTTTGATTCCATGATGACGTCCAGATGCTTGATCTAGAGTTGGATATGCTGACAATTAATCTACTACTGGCAGCTCCCCTTGAGATGACTGATAACATGTTGACCGGCCCCTAAACACAGTCTCTTCCTAATTAGCGAGTGATGTCTGTGATATGGACATGAATAAAAAAATAGCACAAGAGGTTGGAAGAGGTGGACTGGGCACACGAGCCCAGCAGCAGCACCAACAATAAGACACGAGATTGATTGATTGATTGATTGATCTTGCGAGTTCATTTCGCATCGGCAAATACCAAGACACGGTAACGACTTTCACTGGCATCTCAAACAATAGTTTTCAGCCAAGAGCTCTAGCAATTAACTTGCCTGACAGTTCTGAGTCCAGAGCTCGCCGTAAAACGAAGAGGGTAGACTGCAGCAGGAGACGAGCGAATAGGCTCACCTTATTAGAGAGTTGGACGAGGTGTTATAACCGAAGCCATAACCGAACATGGAGGAAAATATGACTGGTCTCGAGGTACCTGTCAGCAAGATAAATTTATCAACTATCTTAGCTATTTAAATGAGTCATAAAGATAAGATCCAGAAAAGAAGAGAGAGAAGACGAGAGGAGAGGAGAGGAGGAAAGCTAAGGGTCAGCTCTTCCTGAGACCAAGCTGAGACCATATCGTTCCAAGAGAGAGGGGGTGGGAGGTAGATGAGATGATGAAAGAGAGTGGTAATTTCAATTCCATGCTTCTTAGAACTGTATATTGAGAGCAGGCTTGACCAGCTTGACATCAGCGTCACTGCATGCCGCTGCATTAACATCAGAAGGCTTCGTTGCGTAAAATTCTCTACAATCATTAGCCATTGGTACGGCCAGTCTCCGGTGTTTGGCTCAACTTAATTATCAGTAGGTACCAATAATCAGGTTGGATGGTTCTAAACACAAGATGTGTCAAATAAAGGGCTGCTGAAATAGTGTAAAGGTGGCTAGATAGTTTGAAGTCTCGGGTTAATGGTCTCTACTTTTCAAAACACAAATTGTTGGCTGTCGAATGATGGGCTGTTGAAATAAGCTTGAGCTGTGGCTAAGTTTTGCGAGAGATCTTATCTAAATGATGATCTCTTACTAGAGATTGTCAGACGAAATGACACTAAGATCTTGAAACAATGGCAGGGTGGATTAAACAACACATCAATGCACCTCTATCATACAAAAGAGGTTGCGAACATCTACATAGTCCTTCAGAATGCATCATTTGATGCACCTTGATGAGCAGTTCGTTTGATGCTCCCTTTGCTGTGCATTGGGGTAGGCTTGTCACTGGCGTCATCTGCATGAATACACGGGGTAAGCTCTTCTGTCTCGTCGTCACTGCATTGGTCATCATCAGGAGGCCTTGACTGTGTAATACTAATTTCTGCAGTATCTTTATCATAGTGCACCCAAAACTCAGGCTCGGCGCATTCATTGAGAGGTGGTTTGGGGGTGGTAATTCTAGTCTCCTGTTTGGGGGTGAGACCCAACTGGTCACGGAGATTCATCATTTGGAACTTTCCATCTGCCTGTTGAACTACAGCAAGCATTCCACTTGCACCCTGCATGGGATCGTACAAATCAGCGGCGTAGGCTGCAAAAGCCTTGGTACTGTGTAGACGGAGGTTGCCGAATGATCGGCGTTTTTCTTCTGGACCATCAAGTACACATGGCTCACGGTAGAGGGAAAACCGTTCGGTCAATGCAGTATCAGCAACGACCTTCCTCTCTTTGGGGGTGAATGGTAGAAAGGGTACAATTGCGTCAATGCGACGGCAGAGGGCCTTGACATCTTCGTGAACTGAGCCAAATTCGCGAATACACAGTGGGCGCAAAATCTTCTTCACCAGTTCATTCTGAATCCATGCAACATCCTTGTGGTCAATCTTCTTCTGCATCCTGCTCTTGTTCTTCTCGCAGAAGTCAATAATTTCGCGTTGACCCCAGTTAGACGTTAAGATCCAAATACATTGGGTGCAATCAATCTTGTCGCCTCCGGCAGCAGTGGTGTCGATTTGCTTGTTCATGCCGGAACCTGATGAAGCCCCTTGGTCTGAGAGAGTTCCATCATTCCAGGGTTCAAGGAAAGATTGATATATCTTCTTGGCTTGACCCCAACCTAGAGCGGAAGTAAGCTCTTGCATCTTTTCAAACTCGTCAAGAAAAACTATGCACTTCTTTCTCTGGCGCTGGCGAAGCCAATATGTGAGCTGCCCGTCACTGCTGTAACTACCATTCCGGGCACCACCCAAACGACTACCAAACAAATCAGCATCGTCACGAATGCTCTGGCATGGAATGAAGAGAAAGTTATCTTCACCTACGAGAGAACGAGCCGCGTTGGAAGAAAAGTATGTCTTGCCGTGACCTGCAAATTCAACGGTGTTGATATTGTTTGTGAGACTCGGGAGAAGGGATGCAACAACAACATTTGAGAGTTACAATTCAATTTACCCGGAGGTCCGAGCAATAACATTACTAGAGGCTTGCGATTTCCTTGTGGGTTGCCAAATCGTCCCGCCAGTGCTTCTTGGATGACACTGACAGCAGCTTCCTCTCCAACAACTGCATAATCAAGCTCATGCAGACGGTCCATTGGTGGGGTCTTCTTCATATGAGCAAGTTTGATTTGATTGGGCACTCCGACTCTACGGCTCTTATCAAGCCAATACCTCATACCCAACCCCAATAACTGCTCATCAATCTTTGCTGCGGCTAGTTCATCTGGATTTGCTCCTTTGCTAAGAAGAACTCTGACCATTTCCATTCCATCACGTTTCTGGTTCGTGGCTGCAATAGTCAGTGCTGTGTTCGTACTAGTCGAGCTCTTCATCTCTTTGCTCACGTCCGCACCAAGATCTATCAAATGAGCCAGTCTCTCCATTAGATTCTTGGCCACGGCATAACTTAAAGGTGTTCTTCCTTCATCCTTGCTATCCTTGAAGCTGGGGCGGTTTACTAGGTCGGACAAGACGACCTCCGAATTTGTATCTCGGGTGACGATTTTGTCAGCGTCTGAAATCAATTCTCGGAGATCTTTCTTAGTAGTTTCAACACTACATACAGCATCTACAAAGTCATTAACGAGGTGATGATAGTGCTCGTAGAAATAACAATCATCCGATATGTCTTCGGCCGAAACATTGCCTTCGAAACTTGACGGATGCAGCTGTCAGTAAAGATGTACGTGCTTATGTTAGATTGTCATGTGACAGAGTGCAGGTTCAGGACTTGGTTACCTGAACATTTTGGGCGCTGATCTCTGTTTCCTCGTTATACATCTGCAGCCTTTCTTCGCCATATTCATTAGCACAATGTGTTTCAGATCTGTCGTAGTCGTTATCATAGGATGGGTCTTCTTTTTCTTCGGATACAGCAGACGAGTGAGTGATGCATCTCGATCCTGAAGAATCATACTGCGGCAGTTGAAGGTATGTAATATGTAAGTAGTCGCAGTATAATGATTGAGTGAGACATGTATGACTTACCATGTTTTCCTCGTCAAACCTGGTCACTTCTTCTGAACTATCATCTTCCCTAGCATTCCAGGGATGTCCCCACCAGCTTTTGTCATCGCGATTTTCTAGCACTACGGTCACTGCTCGCTCTCCATCCCCATTAAAAATGTTTAGATAATGTGTCGCCTCGTCTCTTGAACAGCCAAGAATTTGCTGCAGAAAGGTTTCATCCATGATGAAGTTCAAAATGATGAGGAGGATAAGAAGTTGTGGGATGGAGCTTTTCGTGAGCCCCCACCCAACGCTCACATATGACTGAAATTTTCCGAAATTTTCAGACAAGATGCATGGTTGAAGTATGTAGAGGGACAGCCAAGCGTCTCCCCCAGATACATCGTTTGTTTACTAGCATCCATAGTATTCAGCTGTTTTGTTCAAATGTATATGCGGCAGATTGGACGAGGCCGTGGCCGTGGTGGAGGGCGCGGGAACAATGGTTGGCAGAAGAAAATGCTAACAAAGCTTGTGAAAGATGAAGGGGCAGTCTTTCAACGCCGAGACGTACAAGCGTTTTTGCAAGGAATGAGACTGTTTGACTCAAAAGCAGAACTCGTCAGCCTCCTTGCAGACGATCGCAACTGCGGACTGATGCGGATCCGAGACTGTCTGTCCTTCCTTAGTGATGATAGAGATGTGGACGGTATTTTAGTGCCCTTGTTAAGCAATATCATCAACGCAGAGACGGGTAGACCACTATACAAAGTATCGCGAGACAAATTAGTCAGGGAAATATTCTTCATTCCTGGCTTGATCGAGTTCCTTGCTTCTACGTGGGCGGTATGCATCAATCAATCTACTGAACAAACAATTGAATCCATAGCTGAGTTTCTTTTGGTTGCAACAATGAGTTCTATCGAAGCACGAAGTAGCTCAGATCATGTCAAAATCATTGCGTGTGAGATGCGAGATAGTTCTATCGGTTTGGGCTCTCAAATCATCCGTAGACTATGTGCTATCATTCACCTTGATCCCGTCGAGAGTAACCAATCAAGAAAGACAATCGCTGAAAAGCCTCACAAAGTAGTATGTTGGGGGTCAGATGTAGAGCCTCCCGGTGGTCGTCATGACAACGACCACGAAAACTTTCGCGATATTGCCCTGGTCCCAACTCAGGATGAGCTTGCTTACGAAGGAAAGCCATTCTTGCCTCTAGCCACTGGAGACAATGCTGTGATAGCAGATGCCGGAGAAGCTCTATTGGATAGAAACTTTCGTTTGCTTCGAGAAGATGCAGTCGGGACCATGCGAGAGAATATGACCAATCCAAGAACCTCTAAGGTTTGGAGTAATGCAAGGATAATTGGTGCATCTTGTAAAGATGCTTTCAATCCCAAGCGCACTTCGTGTCTCCACTTCCTTGTTCAGTTTGACTTGCCTCAAAGAAAGGTTAACTGGAGTGTTGGTAGAGCTCTGCCACGTGATGGACTTGTAGTGCTGAAAAGGGACGGTGTGGCTCCCATGATGGCCACTGTCTTCATCCGTAATGACAAAGAGAAGAATTCCTGGCTCAACTCGCCTGGCGGGCCTATCATAGGTCTTGTATTCCACCACTCGAAAGATATCAATACAGTTCTGAACGATGTATGTGCTAACTCATCTGTCAACGAGGAATTTGAGAATAAGATCGAGCTCATGAGAAAGATAGAACCAAACCAGCGTGTCGCGGAACATTTGCACTTACTGAAAAGACGTTTTGTGAGTTACACCTTGACAGAGGTGTCGGACTCCTTCTTCTCATATCGTCCAGTGCTTGAGGCTCTCAAAGACAAGACTTCTGTTCCTTTGGCCCAAGATATCGTATTGTTGAAACCCACAACTGAAAGACCAAGCTATCTTCCGCAGAATGTAAGAATGCCATTTGACTTTGGCAGTTTAGCATGCAACTTAGAAGAATGGTCAAATGAGCAGGTGGTTGAATCTACGTCACTTGATATTTCTCAAACTGCTGCACTGAAATTAGCTCTCACATCTCGAGTCGCGTTGATTCAAGGACCGCCAGGGTGAGTTAATCTACCTATGTTTTGGACTGGAATTGGAGATTTGTATCTCCATCTAACATTTCTGCTTTAGAACCGGAAAAACGTTTATAGGAGGATTGGTTGCTCAAATGATTAGGGATAACAGTGACGAGTCAATTCTCTGCGTGTGTTATACAAATCATGCCCTTGATCAGTTCTTGAGCCATATGCTCAAAAGAGGGGAGCATCGCCTCGTGCGGATCGGAGGAAGAACCAAGTCTGAGGAACTCAAGCGGTATGAGCTGAAAGAACTGTCCAGAACGAAAGAACGAACAACAAGTGATGCTACACATCGCATGAAGGTTGTCACCGCCCAGATGCATCGCGCTACTGAAGATATGAACGAGTGTCTTGAAGCTCTTAAAAAGGAGCTGCAGTGGGAGGACCTTGAAGAATTGTTTTACACTCTCGATGGGAATCTTCGTGTCAACTTTTTGACTCCTGCAGCTGATAGCTTCCAAGTTGTTGGGAAAGGAAACAAGCGAGTAGATTCAGAAGTATTGTTCAAGATGTGGAAGAACGGAGATGCCTGTCCCTTTTGGCTCGAAGAGTTGCTATTCAACGAAGATGACTATCAGAACGTTTGGATACTGAGCCCAGGTGATCGATTGGAATTGATAAAAGTTTGGAAGAAAGAGCACCTGCAGGAGAGCCTCGATGCATTGCAGGAATTTGCCCTGCGTTATCAAGACTTGACTAAGGAGAAGGAAATGATAGCCAGAGAGCTTGATAGCAAAATTCTTCAAGATGCACGAATCATTGGCGCAACAACTACTGGGGCGGCAAAGTACAGAGATCTTCTATCTACTAAAAGTTGCGGCGTCGTCATTGTGGAAGAGGCAGGAGAGGTGCTTGAGCCGCACATTTTATCGGCTCTTAGTGAGTCAACGACGAATTCTAACGAGACTAAGCACTTAATTCTCATCGGTGATCACAAACAGCTCAGACCTAAAGTTGAGAGTTACCGGCTGACCAAAGTAAGCAGGCACGGATACGATTTTGATGTATCCCTTTTTGAACGAATGATTTTGTCGGGATATCCATCAGCAATGCTTCAAGTGCAGCATCGGATGCGTCCCTGTATCTCGGCATTGATCCGCCAGCAGACATATCCAACCCTTGAAGATCATGAGTCTGTGTTCGAATATCCAGAAGTCAAGGGAGTCACAAGCAACCTTCTTTTCATCGACCATGAATATCCGGAAGAAGGTGCCGATGATCCTGATGCAACTACAAAGTCCAATAAATCGGAGGCTGAGTTCTGTGTTGAGATAGTAAAGTTTTTACTTCTCCAAGGATATAAGCATCGTCAAATCACCATATTGACACCTTACGTTGGACAGATACTTGTAGTTATGAGAGAGCTGCATAAACTTGGCAACGTTTCCGCCTATATCACTGAACTGGACAGAATGGATCTTTTAAAGGAGGAGGAAGTAGACGTTGATGAAGCTGAAATGGATGATCGAGATGAAAACAAGTCAATTCGCTGTGCAAGTATAGATAATTTTCAAGGTGAAGAATCGGACATTGTTGTAGTCTCCCTCGTGCGCTCGAACAAGCGAGGTGCTATTGGTTTTATGAAAGAAGAACAACGCGTTAATGTTTTGCTGTCGAGAGCAAAGGTGAGGTGACAATATATCTGTTTGGTTACTGCGGCCTCATTCTCATATGTGATGTTTGGTTTCGTACCACGGTCAGCATGGAATGTTCATTGTTGGGAATGCAGCAACACTTCGAGCCTCTGAGAAGGGTCGTCATGTTTGGAAACCGATACTAGAAATGCTTGAAGTCGAGAACCGTATAACACAGGGTCTGCCTACAGTTTGTCAACTACACCCAAATGGCATTGTTCTCTGTAAAGAAACGGGCGACTTTAACAAGTACCGACCAAATGGCGGGTGTACTAGAGCATGCGGTGCTCGCCTTGAATGTGGCCATACCTGCCCTCTGACATGTCACCCCACAGATATCAACCATGTTCTAACTCACAAGCAATGTGTCAAGCCTTGCAAACGAATCCCGTTAGAGTGTCCGTTTAACCACCCGTGCCAAAATTTGTGCAATGAAGTCTGTGGACCTTGTATGGCAGAAGTCGACGACACCCAGCTTCTTTGTGGTCATTTAGCTGTTGCTCCACATTGTCACTCTGTACGCAATAGCGATGCCATTGATAAATTGTCTTCAAGATGCAGAGAGAATGTCCTGTACACATTTTCCTGTGGTCATACTTGTCAAACTTCTTGTGGCAACTCAAGATCGGAACATCCTGTCTGTGAAGCAGACTGTGGAGAAGTCTTGGAATGTGGGCACTCTTGCCAAAATAGGTCAAGAAGCTTAAGTATATTCTTGGTTCGAATTCAGACTCTTTACTTATATCTCACTTATTGACACCTCTCTTTTAGGTGTGGGTCTTGTGAAAAAGGGCACAAGTGTAAGCAGAAATGCGAACGTGCGCTCTTCTGCGGGCACATTTGTGGTAGATCATGCCACGGTAGTTCTAAATGCAGTGAATGTCGTCACCAATGCGTGGTGAGATGCGTCCATTCGAGGTGCAGGAAGCGCTGTAATGAAGTGGTGAGTGGTCACTAATATCATACTTTGATCGAACTTTATGTGCTGTGCAATGCTCACACCAAGTGGGGTACATAGTGCTCGCCCTGTGTTGAGGAATGTGATTGGCAATGTGAACATCAAGGCAGTTGCTCTGTGATATGTGGTGCTCCGTGCAATCGACTCCCGTGCGGAGAGCGCTGCACCAAGTTGCTTGACTGTGGACACCAGTGCCCTGGGTGAGATTATTTCGTTAACCTATGATTGGTTTACTTATCAAATATGAATATTCTTACTTATTGGTTATCTTTATCGAATAGTGTTTGTGGAGAAGACTGCCCTACTTCAATGAACTGTGTAATTTGTTGTTCGGAGGAGAAGAAATTCAGACAGGTGGATATGATTTTATTCACTGAATATCAAGATCTCGACTTAGACGAAGACCCAATCGTCTTCCTTCCTTGTGGTCATTTCTTCTCTATGTCTACTCTAGATGGATGGATGAAATTGGGTGACGCATACAAGCAAGTTAATGGTGACTACACTGGTGTTCAGGAAATATCTAGTATAGTTGCAAGTGGGTCAAAACCAAAGTCATGCCCTGATTGTAGAAGCGTGATTCACTCGGTTAAAAGATATGGACGTTTAATATCACTCCATAGCCTCCGAGCATCAGAAATGAAGCACATTATGCGTATCGAGACAAAGCTCAGCCTTCTATCAGATAGATTGAATAGAGAGAATCTCGATCGAGAGCAGCTCACAAAGTTACTCGCAAGATTTGAAGTTTTGGAGGACGAGATTAAGGAAGGCCCGATGCTTAAAGTGTTTCAAGCGTGTGGTGGTGCTGGTGTGGACGTGCCGCCTCCTCCGTCTGCCACGTATCTTCAGTTTTTGCGTCTGAAGGGGGCTTTGTTTGGACGGCTTGTTGAATCTTTTGGCGATGGTGCATACAACACATCTCTTGATATTTATGCTAAATCAATTCAACTTGCTGAAGAGACTCAAAGCAGAAGACAAAAGGCCAATCTGATCCTCGACAAAACTAAGCTGGTGTTACGGTGGAGTGAATATTCACGTGTATCCAAACTTAAATTGTTGGACGACATGACTTGGATCACGACAGACTTGAAAGGCATTGATAATACCATTGTAAAAGAGGCTGAGAAGTTGCATGCCGAGATAGTGGAGAAATTTGGCTCAAAGCAGCAAATCAAAGAAGTCCTAAAGGCGATGAATGTCATTCAAGGATATAATTACGGAGGTGGCTGGAGTGATCATTGGTATGAGTGCCCTAATGGACATCCTTACTTCATAGGCGAATGTGGCGGCGCAATGCAAGAAAGCCGTTGCATTGAATGTGGGGCTGTGGTTGGAGGTACTAATCACAGCCTGAACGCAACAAACCGAAGAGCGGGTGGTGCCCTTGCCGAGGCTTTGCGTGAGTAGGTTTGAGATGTGTGGTTATTAGCAACTATTGAAGACTTGAGAATGCAGATGTTATAAGTATAACTGTCACTAAGTCGGTGTTAACTTTCGCTTCTACATCATGAGCTGTGAGCTTGTTACAGGCGTTTAAACTAATTCAATGTCTACGGTTATACAGAAGTCACATTCTCACACACTCTCTCAGTACGTACGCGTGTGACAAAATATCAACAAAAGGGCTTCAAAACGCATCATCGGCTGATCCTGAATATGATGCCCGTTTACTTGTGCCGTTGTTATCATCTTCTTCCGCTTCTTCATCATCCGTCTCTTCGTCCTTGTTAGAGTCACTACAACCGTCGTCGTCGTCGTCGTCGTCGGCTTCGGGAGGTTGAGACTGAGCAATGTAAACCTCGTCCGCATCTTGATCGTAATGGACCCAAAACTCAGGCTCGTCACACACATTAGAAGATTTAGGATCGGTAATCCTCTGTTTCTGCGCGGGAGTCAGGTTCATCTGGTTACGGAGATACATCATTTGAAACTTGCCATCGGCCTGTTGCACCGCAGAAAGTATACCACCAGCTCCTTGCATAGGGTCATACATTGAAGCAGCATAGGCAGCAAATGACCTGGTACTGTGTAGACGGAGGTTGCCAAATGATCGACGTCTCTCCACTGGGCCATCAAGTACGCATGGCTCGCGGTAGAAAGAGAACCTTTCAGTCAATGCATTATCAGCAACAACCTTTCTCTCTTTGATGGTGAATTCTAGAAAGGGTACAATTGCGTCAATGCGACGGCAGAGAGCTTTAAGATCCTCGCTAATACAACCAAACTCTTTAGTAATGAGGGGACGCAAGATCTTCGTGACGAGATTCTTTTTGATCCAAGGGGCGTCATTGCGATCCACCTTCTTGTGCATCCTGCCCTTGTTTGCCTCGCAAAAGTCAATAATTTCGCGTTGACCCCAGTTAGAAGTTAGAATCCACACGGTCTGAGAGCAGTCAATTTTACCGCTTGAGGAGGCTCCAGGGTCAGTTAGTGTTCCATCATTCCATGATTCAAGGAAAGACTGGAATATCTTCTTTGACTGTCCCCAGCCAAGAGACGAATGCAGCCCCTTCATCTTCTCAATCTCGTCAAGAAACACGACACACTTCTGCCCTTGGCGCTGACGGAGCCAGCTGGTAAGCTGCCCATCACTGCTGTGGTTTCCGCCGCGGGAACCACCCAAACGACTGCCAAACAAATCAGCATCATCGCGTACCGACTGGCAGGGAACGAATAAAAAGTTCTCTTCGCCAAAGAGAGAACGAGCAGCATTGGATGCAAAGTAGGTCTTGCCGTGGCCTGGAGGTCCAAGCAATAGCATCACAAGAGGCTTGCGATTTCCCTGCGGATTGCCGAATCTACCCGCCAATGCATCTTGGACTTCGCTAACTGCTGCCTCCTCACCAACCACTGCGAAATCAAGTTCATGGAGGCGATCCATTGGTGGAGTCTTTTTCACGTGAGCAATCAAATCTCTGCTAGGCGTTCTTTCTCGGCGTGCCTTATCCAACCAGTATCTCATTGACAAACCAAGAGATGTTTCATTAATTCCAGCAGCAGCCAATTCATCAGGATCGGCACCCTTGCTCAACAAGATGCGGATCATCTCGTTGCCATCACGTCTCTTGTTTGAAGCTGCAACAGTCAATGCCGTCGACATCGTACTCTGACTTGCCATAGTCTTGCTCACGTCTGCACCAATGTCGATCAAGTCATGAACACACTGTGTCATATTCATAGCCACTGCATAAGCCAAAGGAGTTCTACCCTCGGTGGCGACAATGGGGTTTGTGCAGTGACGAAAGCTTGGGCGGTTGACAAGGTTGGAGCAAATGTACTCTTCATCGGATCCAATCTGGCTGTTCACAATAGCATCGGCATTTTGAATCATGTCCCTTAGTTCCTTCTTGGTGGCACCTCCGCATACAGCTTTGATGAAATTATCGACCAAGTGAGGGAAACTAGCGTAGAATCGACGATCGTCATCACCTACGGCCAGTGATTCGTCAGGGACTTGAATGAAGGTCACTTCGTTGGGAACATTGGAAGCTGCAGCTGGGCGGACTTGCTCGGCTTGTTTGGCTTTCTTGGGTCGAGTTTCTTTGGGGGCAACGGCAGGAGGATTCATTGCATCAGTACCGCTATCCTTGCGTGGCATCATCACATCCTTTCCAGATTTCACAGTGAAGCCCGCTCCAATGATAGCATCCGCAGCCATTGAAATGTCTCCATCCACCATGTCAAGAAACTTACTAGCTTCTTTACCAGAGCATCCCAAACATTGAACAAGAAGTGTTTTGCTATCACCTGTCAAGACCCTAACCCCACTCTTGCCAACTTTGAACCTATCAAAACGTTCCAATTCCTTCTCGGCAGCAGCGGATAGATCCTTCAACGCCTTCTCGGCAGAAGATGCAGATTCAAACTCGACAAAAGCACATCCGTGCGCAAACTTCTTCTCCTTATCCAACGGCAGATAGAAACCGGCATCACCTTCGTTCAAGTCTTCGTCTTCTTCGTAGCACTTGACATCTCCGTAAGTTAAGGCGAGATTCAACACTTTGTTGTAGAGCTTCCTGTGATCTGATTTAGGTACACGAGGCAGATAGATCAGAGCGATGCGTCGACTGGCTCGTTTGTCTTTGATGTTGGTGGGCATTGTGCTCTTGCTTGTATTGTGATTGCCGTAGGCTCGTTGTAGCTCGAGCGAGAAGACCCGCGTGATTTCCAATGGCGAGGCATGACTGATTTTACATCCATTGTTCAAGCAGTTCACCATGTGAATGAGTCCATTTTCTTTGTCAATGGGGGATTGTACTGAATGGTTCACGTAAGGTTTACGCCATCCATCACTCTCAGAGAGAGGCAACTTGAACTTGCCACCGATCCCTCTCTTCTCCCATCCTTACTCTCATTTGAACTTCGGGCCTGCAAATATCCATCGTCTAGGGGGTCCCAGACCTCTTCATTAGGCGGACCGAATACATGGTTTAGCTGCTGTTGTGGAGACGACAGGCGACACAAGGCCAAGATCGTGCTAAGCTTGAAATAGGCCATTTTTTTACCTCATTAATTGAAAGACATTTATACTGATTTGCTCAGTGAAGTAATTGACAACTAAAGGTAAATGTCAATTTTGCTCACTCCTTCATTCCTCCTCTCCCTTTTTTCGAGCTGTACTTGAGCTCTTTTTAACGATGAGCAGCAGCAGCTCTGATTCATCCCTCTCAAGCTCACACAAACGTCGCGAACGCAAAAGAAAGCGTCAAAAGACGAACCATCATGCAGAGGCAGCTCCATCAGACTACGCCCAGCTCCGCAAACATTTCCAGTTTGTGCTCCCTGACACTAATGACGCATCTGCCAGCGGACAAAAGTACGGCACAACGTGGCAGCAGCGAATGGTCCAGCATTACCATTCGCATCTATACAAAGAGTATGTCTTGGCTGATTTATCACGTGTTTTAACAGGAAATAATGGTAGAGGTGGTCCTGTCGGACTGAGATGGCGAACTGAGGCAGAAGTGAAAGATGGCAAGGGATTTCAAACTTGCGGTAACTTGGCTTGCATGCACACAAAGAAGACGACCGATGAAGAGTATACCAGAAAAGTTCGGAGTGCATTGGGTGTAGGTGTGGCTGAAAATGGGGGTAGTGTACCAACGGGTGTTTTGCTTCCAAATGATCAAGATAGTCAACTGATTGAGAGGTATTTGCAATCTTGTGAGAGAGAAGAGAGAAAGGATGAGAGGAAAGGACGCAAGAGAAAAGATCAGAAAAGCTCTGAAAGCAGAGATACATCAAAGAGACGGGAGGGTAAAGAACAGAAGCGTCTATCTCGGCTATCGTACGGTTTGGGACTGCATGACTACGAAGTTGACTTTGCATATGTTGAACAGAATCAAAAGAAACGTGAATTGGTCAAGGTCAGATTGTGCTTGCGATGTGCTCCTCTAATCTTTGATGGGTGGGCTGTCAAAGCTAGGAGAGCTCGAGAGAAGGCTGCCAAGGATTCAGCTGGCACAGAGAGTGCTGTTACGATGGGTGACAACAGAAAAATGGAAAATGATTATAAAGATGAGGAAAGCCAATCCTCTTAGGGATCTTTTCCTGAATGAAATGATTACAAACAAAAGAACAAGCGGCGGTCAAATGATAGTAAGAGATTCAGTCAGTATTGGAGTGCAAGTAGGAATGAAACTGTTTATACGCTGTTTACTTTTCTCCAAATACACTTGACCTCTGACAAAATGGCCATGTTGGATAGGTCTACAATCGACCCAACCTGATTCACAAAATGGTAGGGGCAATACTATACAAATTCACTTTCGAATACTCCACGTGCATTTATACACTATCAAAATTGGCAGGACTAAGTGAAGGGCTATAATCCTGAACTTGGAATGTTGGATCAGACACCACTCTCGGCTCCAAGCCTATCTTCTTGTCATTGGAGAATGCTGCGTGAAATGGCTGCATTGAACCAAATGATTCTGGATTTGGAGCTTTGACTTGATAACTATCACTGCTTGTAACCCTTGAGTAGGCTGCGGTATTGGCAGATGACATGTTCGCCAGCGCAATAGTGCTCCAATCCTTAACAATCAGACGGATGATGTCGCTTTCACTGTATTTGGCTCCAACATAACTTCGATATTTACTCAAGATGGTGTTCACGTGATCAGTTTCGATTGTTGTGCGGCATGACGGATGACGAAGTAACATGAGGCGCAGCGACATTGAATTGCCAATCAGGGAATCGCCTTGCAGCCCAGAAGACTCATACTTTCCTAGGAGTAGTGCAAGGGATTGGGCATTCAGTGAACTTGATGCTTGAGAGACTTCAGCTACTGGTGATGGTGACACAATAGAGGTTGAAGAGCTATATGGTAAGCTGGGAAGTTGGTGAGCGGTTGGATCTTCGGTGGCGTCGCTTGCAACGTCGATATACAGGCGCCACTTGGGTGTTGGCCGAAGTTGGTGAAAGTAACTCATACATCGAGCTTCTAAATCGGCATCTCTGGTCAAGTCCGATGTGCTGTATAACACTGCAACGATGGTACCAATCGAGCTTGTCACTGGTAGACCGACAGCCGTGCTAACTCCGTAAACTTTTGCGCCCCCTACTCTGCTGAACTCTTCTGGATTGGCGTCATGTAGCTTGTTCATCCACGTCGGTTGGTTGGAGACAAATACTTTGCCGGGCAATCCAAAGCCTGGTGTGAACGCAAAGCTCTTAGAGTACACACCAAACTCATTTAGCCGCTTGGTAACATGAGAAGGCGACTTGCTTCCAACAGTAATAAAGCCAGCGTTTGTCAGACGGACTCGAGGACTGCCACAGTGCTCAGTTGGAACCCACAGGTCTACATGCTGGAAGTTTATGTTAGAGTCTTGCAGAAACCGAGACACTTTCGCGAGGAATTTGCCGTGATTTTCTTCTCCTGTGAATGCACCTTCTACGACCGAATCAATGACTCCTTCGAGTGTTGGTTTAGAATGAGGCTTTTGGGAACTGATCAATTTCTCTTCATAAAGAACTCCAGTTGGTTCAGTAGTGATGACATCGTCGCATACATCAGAACCTGCTTTGGATTGACGGCGTGATGCGGTTGGCGTTGTTAAGAGAGCGGCAAGTGAAGCAAATGATGAAACTTCGTGCAATGAGCTTCCCAGCTGCATGTCGTCTTCACCAAATGTAAACTTCCTTTGCGACCATAAGTGAGTTTCAGATTCTCTAGCAATGCTCCCGTCCAAACTATAAAATGAGTCTCGTGCCCATGGCATATCTCGAGGGTGAGCTGTATTAACTTGAAGCCCAATGCTCGTCGACTCATGAGCACCTGCGCTGGTTGAAGACGGGCATTGATTTGGAGAGATCATGTCGCTTGCGTCATAGCCTGACTGCGCAGCTGCGTTAGCGTCTTCAACCAGAGCGTGTTTGAGACGCTTTCGTTTTGCCTCCAGGGAGTCTTCTGAGCTAATATGCTCAACGACACTCAGACTTGTGATCCATTCGGTAGTATCCACTAGATTGTGGGAGCCAACTTGTAAACACAAATTTGCCAGCTGCGTGCGCCAGACTCGCATCACGTTAAGACGCAGCTCCATTTGTAAACTAGGTGGGCTGATGGTTCTGAGGAATAAAGTCTGGGCTCTTTGAATTCCGATACCTGCCTGTACTGACATCAAACCGTTTCCACTAATAATGCATCCTCCGACTGATCTATAGGATCTTGCGCTGAGCTTTTCATGCTTGAGCTTTTTGGTGAGACGACTTGTCTTGCAAGCGAGCAAGTCGCAAAGAAACTCGTTGAGCTTAATTCCGTGTGGTAGGGGTAGCAAACCTGAATCAAAAGTTTTGATGATCCTGTCTACGAATGCTGATTCTTCATGTGTCCATCGTCCAGTTCGGCTTAAAGTAGATCTTGTTGCAGCAGCTCTTTTCTTGTCCGAGGCCAGCAATGAATCAGATGCATTGGTAGAAGAACATCCATTATCTTGCTCACGTGAGTGAAGCGCCTCTTCTAACTTGGTCACAGGTAATGGGAGAATTGATATGGATGTAACGTCTGCGGTACGGCATGATGGGCATGAAATGATGCTATTTGTCCTTGGACCAGGAAATAGAATGTACAACGGTACACAAGTCTGTCATTGATAAATACAGGGTGATGGATTAGAAAGACAGTTGAAAGAGATGCTGGGTTAGAATGATAGGTACACTCCAAAATGTGAGTCGGAGTAGGTATCAAATGCGTCATTTCTGCGCTCAGAAAACAGGGAATGAGAATTTCTCAAGCCTTCCTTCCCTGTAAATTTTCGGAAGAGAATGAGTCACAGACACGTCTCTTCCTTCAAGAACACAAACGATCAAGTTCTTAGCAATCAACACTGAAGCAGAGGGTCAAGATGAGAGTAGAGTACTTTTAGTATGAAGACAATTGAAGACAACATCATCTTATCTCAATCCATCAAAATCCTGCCAGTCAAAGAAAGGAACACTTCAAACATATGACAACCCAGAACTAGGAAGCAAATCATAAGATATACGAGAGGTGTGCTATCCCAATAATCATTCAACAATGAGATCATTGCTTTAGGTAGTCCTTCAAACTACAGATCGATAAACACAAACGATATCATGTTTTCTTTACATTGCCATATCATTACAGGCAGGCAAAACCAGAAAGCAAACAGAGAGGTGATAAGCAATATAACACACCATTTTGCAAATGCAGTCAAGATACAGTATCAATGACGGCTCGATCCTGGGTGTGAAACTGTAAACCTGTTACATGGAACACAGGAATACATGCAGCATTCGGTACTCATGTGATGTGTACGATATTGTCATTGCCAACGCGGTGTTCTACATTGCCATGACGTGTATTTCATCAACTCAATACGGCACCGCTGATACAGCAAACGAATAAATACTGCAGCGGTCATGCTGTTCACACCATAACAGCATAGTGATAAAAGGTATTGTAATGGCCGGCAGCAACACATTACGATAGATTACAGTTAATTCTATGCAGTGAAAACATAAACAGAAGTATGCACTTACCGAGTGCAGCAAGCAGCCACAGTTTGCCATTGTAACATCACAGTAAGGTTGCTGGCAAAGCAAGCAGCGGCGGTCATCTTGCGTTTCACTGTTCGACATGGTTCTCGTCAACCAAAACACCTACTTCTGGACGTTGCGAGGAGCGAGTTTAGGATGTGATGAATGCAACAGAGACCAGAGCGATGTGCTCTTCTTTCAAAGCTGAACCAAATATTATGATATAAATCAGATCCTCGTCGACGACAACAGGAATGAGCAAACAAAAGAGCAACACAAGACCCTGCTATGGCGATGGCATCGAAGGGGGCAGGACAGCAGGTGTTTGCTGTGCTCTGCCATTTGACAGAAGGCCTTCAAACTTCTCGTTCCTGTGAAGGAAGGGGAAAGGAGTGGGAAAGGAGTCCCATATTGTATTACCTGGCATACCATACATATTAATATTTAGGTACGTACACTGTGGAGTAGAAATGAATGGGGTGAGGTAACGAAAGGTGGTGTCTCTACATATTGTTCGTTCTACTACGACCGACTTTGAGCTGTTGTGTTCAATCCTTGCAAAACAGCTCATGACGTATCTGTCTGAGACGTCGTACTTCAATACGGGCTAACTCTCTCAGTTCTTCACCGCCAGATTCGCTTTCCGAATTTTTTTTAATGGCGGATTGATATTCTTGCTCCCACCTCCGCATAGACTGTGCAGAAAATCCGTTAGGAATCCAGTCGCCATCGACTGGAGTGTCTGCGAATGCATCTTCTTGGCTGTGAGATTGAAGCAGGTGTGAGCATAGTAATTAGTAGCAATGACAGGTCATTTCTATATCGAATTACTCACTCGCAGGAGAAACCGTTGAGCTGTACTTTTTCTAAAGATAGATGATTGTACTTGACTATGGGAACTTATGCTTCTTTAAGATCTTTCAATGCTGCCTCTTTAGCTTGGAGGCTCCTGTCACGAATCATTTGTTTCGTGTTTGGTGAGACATCCTTTGCACCACTGGGGATTGTAAGACTGTCAATTTGAATTGCTTTTTCATCTTCGTCGCGACTGGGAAGGTCATCAATGGCGTCCGAGACTTCGTTCTGAGTATTATCAAAATACTCGTCTACATTAGAATCGTCCACCGAACGCTCGTCCTGATACGCGTCATTGTCCTCGAACTTGGCGTCCTCGCCCCATTGGATGGTGTCGTTTCCATATTGCAGATCGGTTTCAATGTCTGCCATTACGAGTGGTTCTGTTGCATCGTTGGGCAGGGACACTACTTGATCGGCTAGAGTTCTTCTTCGCAAATGATCATTGGGCCCCTGAGAAGGGGTGCCAATGTCAAGCATCAATTCAAACGTTACAATGCTCAGAGCAATCAAGAACGGTCCAATCAGGGTCACGGATTCGACAGGCAGAATCCGAGGGCATTGAGCCACAGCACTTGTCCCGTGCGAGGAAAATGTTCTTGTACTCGAGAAATGCAAGAAGACATGTTTGTTTTATAGTGGGTAGTATCTGAAAGTATTAGAGAGGAAATGGTTGTTATGTAGTCAGGCTTACGACACCTTAAAGTTCCATCAATCTCTCAAAGCTCTTCAACTCTAGGCCAGATAGTTTGTCAGCAATGTCATGAATGCTCTCTGTGTCTAGCTCCAACATTTTTACACAGGTTGCGTGGTGAAAAATGTCAATGGGTTCCAAGTCTAGGAATGACTCGTCTTCCCACAGAGTCTCCTGGTCTTTGTTCAGAGGCTGCATCTTGTTTAGACCATAACCATGTTGATAGGCGAAGGCAACTCCGGTTCGAACAGTGTCATTGTTAATCCACTGTCTATACAAGAGATAGATGAGAGTAAATGTCCCCATTTGATGAGGTCCACTCTGTCTGGTCATGACTTGGTTGGGCAGAGTTGAAATTCAAGTGAAAGTGTACCATAAGAATGACTCCTTAACTTTTAAATTAAAAAAGTTCTAAATATCCATTTAAAATTATTGGATCTTCGTACTTAGAGTCTGAATGATAGATAACCCTAAATCAACTTTCTCCATAAGTATGTTGTTGTTGTTGTTGTTGTTGTGATTGCAATGACAGAAATTGTACAACCTGCTTGGTCTAGAGATGAACCCTCATAACAACTCAACACTAGACTGCAAATCATTTGATCAATAGAACCAAAGATTATGGTTTTGATGAAGCGAATCGGGGAAAGGAGGCTATCGATCAAGACGTATTGCCTTATTGGAGCGGTAATTACTTGCGTCGTCATCAGTAGATTGTAGATTTACTTCTTAGATGTCTTCTTCGCCTTTCGCTTCTTGGTAGCGGTCATTCGTAGTGCAGCTGTGCCACGAGCGAAATCCTCTCCAGTACTGGCAAATTCGTATTCGTCCTCACCATAGAAATCCTTATCTTCGTCAATGATCGCCTCGCCTTCTTTGATTTTATCCTCGGCATTGCGAAGAAATCTGATGGTGTAGCGCTGTTGGTTGTAGACTCTTCTTTTCTCCAATAGAGCAAGCTTCTCCGAACAAGGATCTACAAACTTTGCCAGATGTGAGATGCCTTGCTCCTCGTGGCGCCTTTCGATTTCTGCTATTTGATTATCGCTCATCCTGCTGCTGTAGGCAAGTATTCCTTTTTCGAGAAGTTCCTTGAAGTTCAGAATGATGATGATTCAAAATACGTGCACACCAGTAATATATCCACGTCCACGGTATCTGCCTTTATTTGCAACTCCTCCGAGACCTAGACCGTACTCGGATTTTCCGCAGTCAATGAGATGCCCCTCGATTTGGAATGCGTTCTCCGATCCATTACATTGAGTGTAGCAGATTTGCTTGGTCTTGATGATACGATCTAGAAACAGTTCAATTGGGATAGTACGGCCTTCATCGAAGTCGCTACCTTCACCGGTAAGTAGGAAGTTGTTGAAGTTCTGTTGAATGCACCAGCGTAACCATTCGAGATTGGCAGAGTTGGGGTCCCCATTTGGAAGACATGGGGTTTGGTAATAGAAATCCTCGGCTGTTGCCTTGTAGCAGTATGCTAGTGCATTGGCTAAATCATTGTTCTATCACAATTCAAGAGAGATGATAGTGATACACGATCCACTTACCTCCGTACTTGGTCATCATAGCGCGAAACACCGCCTTGATTTGAGAGAGCCGCTCCAAGTTCACTTGTTGCACAATGCCAGTACGAATGAATTCTTCTGTCCGACCACCATCTGGCCCACTGGGAAGCGCACTAATCTTTAGCACGCCAGACTTTTTATCCCTCGCATAATACCGACGAAGATTTTCAGCATTTTTTCTACGATGTTCTTTTGATAAGCCGGGTCGGCTAGTTTGGGTTTTGTCACTTCTTCATAGCATTCCTTGTTGTCTTGGGACTTTTTAAGGGAGAATGCGAGATAGGATGATTTCCATTCCTCGAAATCGGACTGATTCTTGTCGAATGGGTGAATGCATTCTTCAAATGACAAACTAGAGCACTCAGTTGTCTTCAATCCAGACGTAAAAAGCCCTGTTGCTTGATCGACTTCATCGCCAGAATGGTAGGTTCTAAAGGTTGTCCGATAGCATTGGGCGAAACATTGGCAGGTGTAACACAGTTGAAAAGAAAAGCTTAGTGTAGTTTGTCATTTAAAACATTTCTACTACTGAAATAGCTTACCTCTCGTTCATCATCAAGAACGGCTGGTTGCTGTGGCGACGAGTCGGCAACAGGGGGTTCTATTTCTTGCTGCTCATTGCTCAAGCGCGACACCACGCCTTTTATTTCCTTAGTTCTAGCGGCGATTACTTTGTGGGTGCCCCATTGTTCCAAGTGATCAGGGTCAAGAAACTCCTCCGACAAATGAGGTGCAATAGCTTTGATGAATTCATAAGCAGCTCTTGGCCATATTCCTTTCCTTGAACTGCTTACAGTGCAGCCAAAGTGTCTTTCTTCTTTCATTTCATTTTAAAACTATCTCGTTAGCGCACTTGAACTTGGATTGGCTCATATATTAATAAACGATGTCAATCAGGTCCTACTGCCTCATTGGAGTGATACTAACTTGCATTAGTATCTTTCGATACCAACAGTTGATTTCCAGTTCCGTTTATGGAAGTGAGGATATCACATTTCAACCTCCAGTGTCAGTAGCAGATGAGCCTCGCATTCTATCAAACGATATGGCGAGTGCAACACCTAAACGGATCGACATCACCTGTTGCGGAATAGGCCACAGATTCGATACAATAGCTGCGGCCGTACGGGATTTGAACAGGCCGATAGAAGTCAATTGGGGGCCATGCAAAGACTTGACAAACAATATATTTGGCAAAATATTCAAGACGAACTCTCTGTTCATTCCATATCAACCATCAGACGGAGATGCTCCTTTTCCTCGAATGAAAGATCTAACTGGCATTGACATGGCAAATAAAAACTTACCAAACGAGGTGCAGGAAGCCGTTGTTGACTTGCTGATGCATGATCTTTCAGATGAATACATGGATACTGTGAACAAGTTCAAAGAATCGGTCGGTTGGGACGATGCACCTGTCATTGGGCTTCATATTCGAACTGGCAATACACAAAACGACACCACCTCCAACTACGAGAAAGAGACAAAGCAACTCCATCGTAGAGTGGGTGGACATTTACAAGATAGCATTGGACTCGAAAATGCCTTATACCTCTACATGGATCATGTCTCTGCGCTTGCTGTCGAAATGGGCATATCAGACAGACACCAAGTTCTCGTTGTAACCGATAGCAATGCCGTACTCGAGACACTCGGCAACATGACTCACCTTCCTCGCTGGTTCCATCGCCCGCAAGCTTACACCGAAGTAGCGCATCCATTGATTTTTGACAACCTTTTATTGAACAACGGAGGCGAGAGATGCCAACTCGATTGGTTCACTGAGCCCATTATCGATTTGCATCTACTAGCATCAACTGATGCTATGATTACCAGTATGTGGAGTACGTTCTATCGCATAGCTGAGATGGCGCATCTCAAGCACAATCGACCTGTGTGCCATTGCTCGCGAAGCAGAGCACATCCTCAAACTTGTCAGTGTGTTGGTGAAGAAGAGGTGCTTTTACCCGAATACATGTTTTAGGCCATGTTATTGTAAGCGTTTATCTAGAGTTGTTGTAGTTTATGTCATTGCAATCGTAACTAACCTTGATACAGAGCGCCAGCTGTCCATAATGAGAAGACCTTCTTTGCAAAGAAGGCACAATAAAGTTACTACATGATCAGTCTCTCGGTCTGGCAGACGTCTAATGGCTTGTGCATCTCCCATATTCATATCCGATGAGTTTCTTCACAAATGAGGAGGACCCGATACAGAAGAAGCTGCCGAATTCAAATGTGAAACATCGGTCAATCTCACAAGTGATGGTCTCCAAGACGCGTGTTTCCCACCACCATACGGCCTCACATCGATAGTAGAAACAGAAAGATTTGGAATGCTCAGACTTCCCTCTCTCGTCTTTGCATAATCTGATGGCAGCTCTCCATCAACCATTTTGTGTATCATTGTACGTATCAGTGCAGAATGTGATAATGCAAACACATCATAAATCTTGGGTGCATCAACATCTCTTTCGTATTGTGTCTTTTGATCATCTGACAAAGAGTTGAAATCATCGAACGCATCGAGTACCAACGAGTCAATCCATCCTTTAACTCTTTCCCAGGCATCATTGATACTTTCAAGTAATGGCACCTGAATCGTTTTTCCGTCAGCATCACGCGACCTCTGTTCTAGTGCTTCTTCATACGAAAGAGATTTCAAATAGCCTTCCCTCGCACCTTTTGCCAGCTCACGAAGTCTCGAATCCACCACCAGATTAATCGAAGAGTCCAAGATGTTACCGTGCACATCTTCTATTCCTAAAACAATTCTCGCAGTTCGATGAGCCCGGTGCAGATCTGAACAATACATTCTCCAGTAGTTACGTGTCCGGCCATTGATGAGATTGGATGCCGCCGCTCTTGCAGCTACATCAAGCCCGTTTTGAGTTAGAGGCGAATCTCCTTGGCCTAATACGAGATTGGCAATGTTGGCTTCTGTTTCACCGTGTCGAATCAGATGAAGTCGGACTGTGAATGGGGCTAGTGATGGATTGTTGCTTTCATCTGTACCGTGTTCGTCTAGGATTAAATCGGTATCCGCGGGAGCTGTGGCACTTTGAGCATGACTAGTCTTCATCAGATTGTAGAAGATGAATGCAGTGCAAAGTATAGTGGAAGTGAATCTGTAAAGGAGCATGCTTAGTCATGGTTGATGGTTGATTTTGATGCTTGAGCCGTAGCAGTACCTGTCAGTGTATTAAAATCCTTTATTTCACACTGTAGCTTACTTGAATCACCTGATAGGTAAAGATGCAGAAAAGGGAGAGTAGAAAGGAAAGGGGGAAATGGAGAGAGGAGCAGAGGCAGGAAAGGGCGAGGAGATAATATTAGGACGACATGCTAACTGCGATAGTACTTGCTCTATGGGCGTGGGTAGGCTACCTCGTGGGTTTTGTGTCTGTCGCCATGTCCCAAGGCACATCAGATGCACCCACTCAAATCGATCCAGAGCTATTTGCAAAGGCCATCACCCATGCAAAAACCATGTCAATTACCAACGATCCAAGTCATAAACAACATATGAAACAGCATGAACAGTTGATGGACCAACTACAATCCGGAAATATCGAGGCATTGTACACTGTAGCTCAGTCATTGAACCAACGAGGTGCCGGTGATGATAGAATTACATCGGTTCAGTTATGGCATGCCTTGGCTGACGGTCCTGCAGCCCACGTACCATCCGCAGTAGCTCTTGGATTCTCATATGCAGAGGTTGATAAAGAATTGGCATTGAAGTACTTTGTGCAAGCTACAGAAGGCAACGAAGACGGCGGACCTCATCAGGCTGCTGCTTTCAATGCCGGTCGTCTTTTCTTGGAATTAAACGATGCTGCGAGTTCACTTGCTTACATTAGGGCATGTGCCAATGTTGAGCAAAAATTCCCTGTGTTTGCAACACCTACATTGACACAGACCTGTAAGGATGCCTATGAGACTTTATCTATGCAGATTAGACAGGAAAAGACTTCGCCTCCTGGTATTGAGGATGCGGCGGAAATGTTTTTGTACTCATCAATAGATGACTTTCCTGAACCAAACTCAAAAGAATTCATCATATATCAACAAGGAATGGAATACTTGGACATGTATGCGCAGATGGTGAGAGATGGCACTGCCAGTGGAGCTATTAGTGGAAGCAAAAAAGGTCAAACTTATTTGCTGGCTGCACAGCAGGAGTTAAATAATTTGAAGTCTGGGTATCAGAGCAAAATGTCTGACTTACAGGTTTATTTGATTGATATTATCTTGGGACGCATTCAATTTATCATTACTGCTATGGAGGCTGAAGGTGATGAATTGTAACAATAAGGAATGGTGCAATTTTCCGATTAATCTCATTTCTAATTTACATATCATGCATTTTGTTGCTGCAGTCCCTTTCTCCTTTTAGCTGGCGTTCGATTAGAGAAGTTTGTATTTATTCCCCTCTGCTCCGTCTTCTAAACCATAACCGACTACAGCTGCAATTGCAATGAGAGACACTTGTTATGTGAGCACAATAAAAAGAACCAAAGGAATGTGTTTTGTTGCAGTAAAATCCAGAGCATGGTTTCAAATAAGCTACCATAACTCACACAAGTCAATCACGATTCTGATGATGTAAATCTAGAAGCATACCAGCTCACGCACCGTCCTATACAAATAGCTTGAAACTTGGCACACCCAACCATCAACGGTTTCATTAATGTCCACATAGCTTGTGTCAAAACTTTCATCCCCATAGCCCCTCCAGGTAAAAACGTGATCAAATACCACATCAAGGCCAGTAACTGCAACGCCGATGATCCCAGAACCAAAACATATCCCTTGGCACCACCCGCCGTAAACGTCAAATACAATGTCAAAAGCATGGAACCCAAATACATGACTGTGAAATGAATCCGATCCCCCGCCAACATACTCATCAAATGAGCCTGAGGTCCCTTCAAAATAGCAAAGCTGCTCATAAAAGTGATGCTTCCACACGTGAAACTCAGTGCAAACTTTTGCGGCCGGACCGTCAGAAGCGGTATTCCGACAAAGAACCCCAGTGCGAAGAATAAAGCCGATAGGAGGAGGCAGATGCAAAATATTTGGAATCGTTGTTGGTAATTCATCCCCATGATTTTTTGGGGTAATTGTGCCTCGAGGGAAGAGCGCATGGATGAGAGTGATAAGTTGTCAAGGAGGGATTGGGATTCAATGTCTCCTGATGCCTCATCGTTTGGGGGGTCGGTGGTTGATGATGAGAAGAGGGAGCTGAGACTCATGCTGTTGGATTGGGCGGGCTGCTGTTGCTGCTTTTGATCGGCGTGCCATTGGCCGAACGATGACATGATGGATGATGTGTAATTGTAATGCAGGGAACAGAGGACGGAGCACGGAGCGAGGGTGGGAGAGGAGAGCAGAGAGCAGAGGAGCGGAAAGAGGAGGAGGGGAGAGGGAATGCAAACTTCGCGAATTAGTTTCAAGGCAACCTCGCTAGAGAAGTACATAGAAGTTTGTTGCAAAACACGAAGAACCAAAAAGAATGTTTGATTTTCTGCAGGAACCGAGATTTCGCCAAATTTTTTGCGGAAATTATTAAAAAATATTTTGGCGCCAAAAGAGACGAGTGAGATGCGAGTGAGATGCGAGTGA
>JALLPI010000011.1:0-77442 GCA_036939935.1 Cyclotella atomus | reverse complement strand
AATTTCACGATTGGTGCTTTTGGCTTGTATTCCGACTGTATTCACGCATTGACGCGCATAAGCCTTAAGTAAATGGGAACGACTGTATTCGGACTGCATTAAAGCAAGGTGGGATCAAAGGCCGACTGTATTCCGACAGTAATTATGCCCTGACTGTATTCCAATAAATATTCTTATAGTCGGAATACTGTACCAAAACTCGATCGCAGTGTTTCTAGTAACCCGATTACTTACTGCTTGTTTTCTACAAATAAAAAATGTTATGGAAAGGTGCCAACGTGGTGTCAATAGATACCCGAGTTTCAAGGGAGAATTCCGATGGAAGTTCTGTTTGAAGTTCAATTGGAAGAAGGAAGTTGAGTACTCTCTCTCTCTCAGAAATTCAGAGCATTCTGCAATGATCATCGGCTTTCAGCTTTCGATTGTTGATGAATATGGTGGTCAATGAAGTCGAATTTGATGATTTTGCTGGCCACTTGTTCGTCGTTGAGGCGTCGTCTTTCACGTAGAGAATTTTTAGTAGATGTAGAGCGGCTATCGTCGTTGTCTTGGCAGCTTTCGTCGACTAAGCACAAGGAGCTCGTTAGTTAATTGCTGAAACGGTAAGTATCAGCGCCAAGGCAGTAAGCGTTGGGCTCATAACCAGGTGCGAGTAGTCTCCGGAAGGAGTGGACTCGGTAGTCCTGCTTTGGCTAGGCAAGGAGACTAGGATCGGTTTGACTAACATGATAGTCAAATTGATTGGATTCTAGAGATTATGAGACTATCTAATCGTCCACTGTCTTTGCGCCAAATGCCAAATCCATCGGATACATATCTGTATCCAACTCCCGTTGCATCACCCAAGATGTTTGGTGCAGCTGCATATTCAACCGAAGAGGAGAACGAGGCAAGAGAAGTTACGATACTGGAAAGACTAGGCATTTCGAACGAGACAAGAGATGAAGCAGCAGCAGCAGCAACATCAACTACGGAGCAACTCTCAATTGCAAACGAGATAGAAATCTTGCGATCGCAGTTAGCTCCGACAAAGGCACAGCTTAACAATGATGCCACATCAGAACTGACCAAAGTAAAACAACAAAACAAGCAGCTTGAAACTGCAGCTCACATCCTCAGTCTTGAACTCATAACAGATGCAAACTTGTCCATTACATCCAAGACCGAGGAGCTCAAAGATATTTCGAATTCAAACAACTCATCTCATGCCAATGCAAAACATATGGTAGAAGAGACAAGTGATTTGGGTGCTGCTTCTATTTGGATTGTTGACAACTGTGACATTATTCTGAATTGGTGAAATAGAATGTCCACAATATTATAAATAATGTAAAGACTCAGATGGAAATATCGTGAGAGCCAGCAGTTATTTTATCCAGCCATGCAAAGTGGCATTTCATCACTGCTTCCAACTTTTGCTGTTTCCCAAGTTACCTTTATCGCATTCAGCATTTTCCACAACCATCAAAGCAACCAACACCACACCGCCAACCCAACACCCAAACAATTCCTGTCATACTCTCTGACCACCCAAGCTAGTAGACACCAGCACACACGATGAGGAATCTATCTCTCCAAGGAGAAGTCCGCCATGCCCTTCCTGCAGGCGTCTATGGCAAAATAGTCGCAGTAATTCGCAACACATCATCTGATGGGCACCTCGACGTTGATCTAAACGATGGAAGCTTCGACTACGACAAGGATACACATCAAGACCTGGCCGCAGTTGATGCACAAGATACTGTCCATCTGTCGAAGCAGCCACCAGCAGTATTCATCATGACTTCGAACGGGCATCTAATGGCATTCGATGAAAACGACCGCTTAGTTTGGAATGTAGATCTCGAAACGGTCGTATTGGACTCTCAAGATGAGGACGACGATGGACCTACACAAGCAGTTGACGTTGACAACATAGAAAGATCAGAGTGGTTCTATGCCTCTGGATTTTTGCAAGAGGAGTCATCAAATGCCAACCCCTCAAATGATGAAATCTTGGGATTGAATCTGAACAATCAGGCCTCTCTTCACATTACGTGCCTCTCACGTGCTGGGCATTTGGTTTCCGTATCTGTAGACCAAACTACTACATTGGCACTCAATAATGAAACTGTAGAAGAGGGGAGTGAATGCATCGGCTCCTTTGAGAATGGCCTCCAAACCGGCTGCTGGAGTGGTGATGGTGAAGTCTTGGCTTTGGTAACCTTTGCATCCGAAGATGAACAGGGCAACGAATTGAACTTGGCTGAAGAAGAACACAGGGTGCCTATTTTAATGACGATGAATACCCAGTATGAAATATTAGCAGAAGTTCGATTGGACAAGTGTTGTCATGGGGAGGATGTCAATGCCATTACATTGTGTTGGAGACCGGATAGTTCCAGTCTTGCTGTCTCTACCATTGATGCCTATGTGAACGATGACGAGGCAAAGCCTCTAAGACGCATTAGAACGTTTAGTCGAACCACTCTCGAGTTACTCTCATTATCCAAAGAAGAGGATGGTTCCGGAAGAGATGTAACCAATCTACAACCAGTGGCACCGACCTGGGCTCCAGCAGGGTGCTCTCACTATGTGGGAGTCATTCAATCTTCACGTTCTTTATCCTCGAAAACTACAGCGAGAGGCCGACCCATTAGCATGCAAGTGGCATTCATGGAACCGAATGGATTACGCCATAGAGAATGTAAGATTCACATGACATACGATCGTGTGAAGGAAAAAGAGGAGATTACAGGAGTGGAGTTTAATGAAGAGGGTGATTTATTAGCTGTGGTTAGCTTGGTTAGTCCTTTGATCGGGGATGGTGAGCAAGCTGAGAGTTTGCCGTATGGCAAAGTGCAATTGTATCACCGAAGCAACTATCATTGGTATCTTAAGTATGAGTTGAGATACAGTAACGAGGGTGCGGTCATCTCAAAAGCTCAGTTCTCTGACCCGTACAATCTGATGGTTGCTCTGGATAAAAGAAACAATGATTCAATGGAGAATATATTAGAGTGGCGAGAATATAGCTTTCGTTGGGATGCGTCGACAATCTACTATAGAAACAATACAACAAGCAAAGGACCAGCGGTATTGGCAATGTCAATTGATGGCAAGACATTAAACTTGACTCCATTGGATAAAGCTATCGTCCCTCCACCCATGTATGCGTCATCATTGGAGTTTTCTGCCCCCGTGGTTGCAATCGCTACAATACCTAGCTTTGCGAATGCAACAGGTAGCACGGGAGTGGAATTTATTGCTTCAATGTCCGATGGAAAGCTCGGGTTGTTGAAATTTGGTGACAGCGCCAATGGAGGATCATTGACTCCGGGCTTTAGTCCTCCAACCGTCGTGGCTGTTGTCGACTTGCCTAAGAGCTTGGCTGATGATGAAGTAGGCAATTCTCGCACACTGGCATTGAGAGATTTGACAATTATTGATGCAAGCGCTGACTCCTTTACAGTTGTAGCTGTACCTAGCCCAAAGTCTAGAGGCCGGCGCTGTGATAGCATTATCGAGATGAGCGTTTCATGGAAGTACGCCAACGATTCATCTGCAGCAGACACAACAATTACGGCATCGTTGTCGGTTAGTGAAGGTAGGGTTTTGCGTCTCGTGAACTGGTTAGATGGAGCTAGAGGAAGCGCATTGGTAGAATTGGTGGATGGAACTCTTCTCAAATACTCGCATGGTGGTGTGTTGGAACCCCTTGAGAATGGTCATCTGCTAGAGCCCTGCCCTTGGATCGTTGGGTTGTTTGATTCAAATGCAGATACAGCAATGTTGTCGCCTGCAGAAGACCACGGGCATGGCAATGCGGCAAATTCCATTGTTGTCGGCCTATCCTCTCGTTATCGCTTGTATTGTGGAGAGCGTCTCATCTCCAGTGCAACTTCGTCATTTGGCATATCAATCCAGCATCGATTTTTGACACATGTGACTCTCGGATCGCGTCCGCAGATGCGTTTTCTCCCCATTTCTACACTGAGTGAGTTTGATCCACTAATGGGGTCAGACGAAAATGCCTTGGATGGCTACGAACCACGAAGTGTTGAGAGAGGCTCGCGTTTAGTAGCCCTGTTTCCTCATAGCCCCAGTGTTGTGATACAGATGCCACGAGGAAACCTTGAAAGTATCAGTCCGAGAGCGTTGGCTTTGCCGTATGTTATGATGAAGATTAAAGACAGAGATTATGCGACTGCGTTAGATATCATGAGACGACAGCGGATAGATACAAATCTGATCGTTGACTACGACCCTGCATCATTCTTGGAGAAAGGAGGGGCAGAGACATTTATCGGTCAAATCAATAAGATTGACAACATCAACCTCTTCCTGTCGTCCTTGATTGATGTGGACACGACTCTATGGAAATATCCAGTTCCATCGTGGCTGAGAATGGATCACGAATCAAGAGCTCCGCCACAAAGTATTGAGGTAAAGGCTAAAGTCAATAGAGTGTGCGTCAGGATGCGTGAAGTTATGTTGGCTGCCGAGGAGAATAGTACAACACAATCAGGCAAAGCTGTAACTGCAGGGCATTTTCTACTTCCTGTCTTATCAACTTTTGCAAAAGAAGTACCTCCGCGACTCGAAGAGGCACTAAGTCTCATCAAGTTCAGCGCTGCACAAGTGCCGCAGAAACAACGAAAGAAGACATCCATATTGCTATCTGATCATGTTCAAAGCTCCATTCAATACCTAGCCTTCCTTGCTGACTATGAACTCATCTTCAACACCGCCATTGGAATGTATGACTGGGATTTAGCCAAAGCCGTGGCAAGGCACTCGCAGATGGATCCAAAAGTTTACCTGCCAATGTTGAAGCGCTGGCGCGATGAGCTGCCAGAATCAATGGCTCGCTTCGAAGTTGATGTCAAGCTCAAGCGCTACGAGTCTGCATTGCGCCATTTGGTTTCATCAGGAGAAAGTAAAGCGCCAGACAAACACTTGGAGGAGTGCTTGAAGTTCATCGAGGAACACAAGCTACACAGTCTTGGTCTTGAGCTGTTTGTACATGACAAGAACTTCACTGCTACTGTTATGGATTCGCTTGGAGAATCCTTGATGACAGAGCGAAAGTTCGAGGAGGCTCTCGTCGTATTTCTCTCATCAGACCCAAAGAATGTTGATGGAGCCAAGCGTGCCGCAAAGGCTTGTGAAGATTGGCGTGCCTATTTCTCCTATTGCGGAGAGCTGGGTAGACCCATTGATGCCGATCTAGTAACATCCATGGCGGAAGGCATTTCATCAAAGATGGGAACACTAGATCAACAAAATGAATCTTTTGCCGCTGCAGCTCGTATCCTCCTTGACTACGGACAGGACGTGGCGTATGCAATGGATATGTTCATATCCGGTCACATGTGGTTTGAGGGAAGGCGCATTGCTCATCTTCACAATAGGCCCGACCTCGCCAAGAAGTGCGTCGATGCTGCTGTAACATATGCCGACACTTGCATCGAAGATTTGGCCGAGCGCGCGTCTACCTTCGAGGCCACCAATGACAAATATGCAGAGGTTATAGTACTCCGACGCGATGCCATCAAGGAAGCTGAAGAAACTGGAGCCGACCTTCATGATGATAGTGCCAGTCAATTCTCTATGCAATCTACTGCATCCAACTCCAGTCTACGAAGTACCGCTAGTGCATCAAGCATTGGTAGCGTCGGCAGTGTCGCCAGCGTCTCCACAGTCATTAGCGTAGGCACGAAGACAGGCTTTCAGTTCACCGGTGATCGAGACAACTTCAAACACAAATCCAAGTTTAACAAAATCGGCAGGGATCAGAAGAAGAAGAAAAAGAAGAAGGCCGGCCCTGCTGCTAGGCGAATGAAACCAGGTAGCGAGGAGCACCTGAAGGAATTGGTCATGACTTTAACCACGAGTTGTCCTGATGATCATTACCTTGCCAACATTAGCGAAACCATTAGCTTCCTGTTACAGTCCAACAAACGATCTTTGGCAAGGTGTTTATTCGAAGCATATCATGATCTTGTGTCAGCGGTGACAAAGTCACAAGTGACAAGGCTGGAGGCTGACAGGGTTGCACGGCAGGAAAAGGAAAAAATGGCACGCAAAGAAGGTTTGATTTATGAAAACATTGAGCATCCTTGTGAGAAGGAAGTCAATGCAGTTCATTGTAAGCTGTTGCCGGATTCGATTGAGAATGTATTGGCCTACTTAACAATATAAGAAGATCTCAATAGTTTGTTACTTAACATTTATGTTTCTAATCTGATTGATACATGTGTTGCGTTTCGATTAAGTGCACTTTGGAACGGAACATTTGTTTCCAGCACTGTCCCTCGCTTTGGTATCATCACGACCTTCCAAGTTCGAGAAGGTAGGTTAGCCTTCTTGGATTCATTGGCAGTTTTGTCATCAGATGGTCCAGTCTTCTCCGTTGTTCTTCTCTTGCTCATCAATATAGCAATATTATATGTATTCTTCGTCTCATTCATAACCACACCTCTATGATGCATCAAATCACGCCTTGAGGGGCATTTGACTATAGTAACGGCCATACCGGCATGCTCAGCTTCAATGAGCAATGACGCTATTTGTCGTTTGGTTTGAGTTGTAATTGACTGATTTGTTGATTCTTTGGTCTTTGCTTTCTTTTCGGCAGATGGCGACACTTCTGGCTTGATATGTCGGAGCAGCTCTATTATGTAATCTGTCCACATCTTGTGCATTGTTTCAATTACTTCGTTCTCTTTAGATTGGATACCTGCTGCTGCTGCTGCTGCTGGTGCTGCTGATGATGATAGTGCAATTACCTGATCTTCATTTGCAGCTCCATCATTGGACACAACACCATCACTCTGCGCACTCAACTCACATTTACTGCTAGAATTCCTAATAATCTTCTTCCTCTTTCTTCCAGAAAACGAACCAAACATTCCATTCCCACCAACACGTCTCCTCACCCTCCTTCTTCCAGCACCAGCAGCTTGAACCATGGAAGTAACGGCAGCATTATCACTACCCCGATCCGCATGAGAATGAACCCCACCACCAACCAATACCAAACTACGATTGGACAATTTGTGTTCATAAAAGCTTTTATGGATTTCGCCTCCGTGATCGGTATCGCCCATTCCATACTTGGTGAACGAGCCGCAGACGGATTTGTAGATTTGAGATTCGTATGGATTGGATGTTTTGAGGTGGGAGGAGGTTTGGCTTAGGAAGGCGAGGAGGGATGATTCGCGTAGGGATGTGGAGGTTTGGATGGTGAGAGAGTGGCAACTTTTGGTTTGGGATGATGTGCCATTGTAGGTGGAGAGGGGGGCGTAGAGGGCATCGTTGGATAGGGTGCCGGTTTCTGATTTGGCGTCGGTAGAAGGAAATGGAGATGTTAATCTGGACGACATGGTGAGAGAGACGGTAAGTAGATGTCATGTTTGGGAGTTTGACGTGCAGACAAAAATGGCGGGAGAAAGTGAAAAAGTGGGCTTGAGTGAAAAAAAGCGTAAATGCCTTCCAAACCTTATCGAAGCAAGAAAAAAAGTCCACCCTCCTGCTGGTAAGTCCTTCACGATGGCGTCCGAAACGCCCCAATCGACGACAAACTGGCATTAATACATGTTAGAAGCTAAGATTATGGAGAGGGTTGCGGTGGCTTTTAATTCTGCTGTGAAGGGCCGGCGACGAGCGATGGGAGCGTCGCATCAGTTGACTATCGATTGGCAATTAATTGGCGAGGGAGCTGAGCGACTTGACGAGGTTCTTTACATCCACCATTTCCCCCTGATTGCCATGTAGAGTTGGCGTTTGGTGGATATTTGGTGTTTTTTTTATGAGCTCGTCGCAGTTGGTCGCATTCACTATCCGAATTTTGGGAGTGATGTGATGGCTTGGATGAGGGCAGACGCGCAGTCCAGTCGAATTGGTTCAAGATATTATTATGTTTACAATGCTCTCAGTCAAGCCCATTGATTGTTTCAGAACCCCGGTAGATGAAATTGCATGTCTGGAGCTATGTGTGCTGTTTATTGTTCTGTCATGAGATGATTATTGGAATTGGGATTGGGAACAGATGCACGTCAAGAGAGGCGAATCTTTTAATATATTTGTGTTATTGTAACTGCTTGTGGGGATGAAAGATCAAGTCCAGTCGAGGGGAAGGGAATAATTGATATGTTCTTCGTTGATATAACTGCTTGCATGGAATTGCGGGGGAGTGCACTTCAAGTGTATTATTGCATATTGGAATTAATATATTGCTCTTGACCTGCATTCTTTAGACATTGCAAGAATCTAACGCCTCATCCCCTCTCTATAATTCAACAGTTATAAAATCCACAAACTACAACCATGGGAGGAGCCGACATTGAAACCTACAAACTCAACAAAATCTTCACCGCCACCCCTGGTGACCTAACTGCCGAACAACAAGAACTCCTCAACGAAGTCAAGGCCACCCGCACCACCCCCCGCGATCCTCGCTTCCCCACCCAAAACCAAGCCAATCACTGTTGGAATAGGTACAACGAGTGGCTTGTCTGCCTTAAGCAGACGGGCGACGAGGCGGATTGCAAGCCCTTGAGGTACGCTGCGACGAAGATTTGTCCTACGATTTGGACGGATAAGTGGGATGAGGAGAGGGATGAGGGCACCTTTTCTGGGATTAAGACTGAGTAAAGAGATTATGGATTTGATAGTAGATAGTTGTGGACTTTTCAACTTGTGAGAAGTAGAGATTGTTTTATTATGTTTGGATGATGACAGATGTATCTGTTTCAAGAGTGTGGGGACTTTGCAAGTTCAGCTTTTAATATTACATAAGGTATGAACTTTGCAACATTTTTTTGTAAAAGAAATGACCTGCATTCATCCATCAAAGTAGATCAAATAAATGAAAGGAATGGTGAAGGACATCCGAGGACATGCCATGCTAGAGAGAGTAATGCAGCCGATTGAATGCAACGGCGGAAGAGGGACGATGTAGTGGATCAAAAGTAACCTAATGCAGCCGATTGAATGCAACGGCGGAAGAGAGACGATGTAAGAGAGGATGATGCTTGGCAATGAGAATTTTGTGTGTGGGGTTGCATCTCGTGTATCTTCATCTTGAAATTGCATTTTGTTGGAACAAAGCAAACGTCAAAACTGAACTCCCAACTTCCCCAATCCAAAGAGGAATCAGTACTTACACAACCTCTTGCTTCATTCCCAGGAGAGATTCAACGTTGAAGCTTTTTCTTCTCATGCCACGACGTCCGCGTGGGGCTCATCCCTCACACCTCTTCTTGAATTCTCTCGTGTCGGCGATACTGAGCGTTCACTTCAACTGCTTCTGGCTTCCTCTACACAACGAACAATCATGGATTCATCAGGGTAAGTCCACCTTGAAGTTGGATGAAAGCAATTGTCTCTTCAACATGCGTGCCGCTGTCAAAGGTGCATGCCGGCTCTCAAAAGCAAGCTCTTCAACTGCCGCTGTCATGGGCACTCATAGATTGTGCATATGATGTGATTCATGTTAATGCGTGGTGATAATCCGGCGGGGCGTGGCCTTATTTAATGCCGGCGAATATTATTAATACGCATTGATAGATCAATCATGGTAGAAGGCAGTAGAAGAGATGGCACTGATTTCCTGGGCTTGATTTGCAAATCAGGTGCTGCCTACTCAAGATATGTTCTGCTCTGCTGACAAGATAATCTTTTTACTGTAAACCAACAGCCTCCCATCACTGCTAGTCGAAGCCGCCCGAACGGCCGCCCAAGAAGATGGCGTAGCTCCCCAAGATGTAGCTCCCAAAGACGACGCTACCAAGAAGAATGACGATGGCGAAACAGCTGACAAGGCAGACAAGGACGAAGACGCAGACGATGACAGCGTTCGCGCCGTGGCTGCAGAAGCCCCCACCAAAAAACGATCTCACGAAGACCCCAAAGAAGAATCCACGGGAGCACCGCCCCTTCGTCGTGGCAAGTGGACCGCAGAGGAAGAAGCCTATGCCTCCCGTCTCATTGTCGAATTCAGGGCGGGCCTCCTCCCCCTAACAGATGGTACCACCCTGCGCACCTTTTTGTCCAAATTACTCAACTGCGACCCCATGCGCATCTCCAAGAAATTCGTGGGGAGCAACTGTATCGGGAAACAGGTCTTCCGGAGACGATCTGCCGATGTTAGTAATTTGACTCCTGAGCAGATTCAACGTACTAGGAGGGAATTGAGTGAATTGGAAAAGAGGTTTTTGGATCGAGTTACCAAAGGTGGGAGTAGTAAGGGTGATACCAAGGCCGAGAGGGCCGAGAAGAAGATGAAGTTGAGTGAGGATCCTGGAGAAGCCATGGCTGGTGGGTTGGGCATGGGCATGGGTATGGCTCCTAATAGATCCGCTGCCGCTGCTGCTGGTCATGCATTGCTTGGAGGGGGAAATAGCGGTGTAGCTGATGCCGGGAATGCTGGTCTCTTGGCTCAACTGCAGGCCAGTCAACCTGGAATGTTTTATGCCAACGACACCAATTTGTTCAATTCTGTCACTGCTGCCGGCTTAACTATTCCTGGTATGGGAGCCTCTGCGTTTGGGAACGGATCTGCACTTGATATTAATGCTCTCAGCATGCAGACTGGTATGGCCCCCGAGCAGATTACTCAGTTGGCACAAAACAAGGGTTACTCTTCTGCGTCTTTGGCTCAAATGCTTGGCAAGAAGAGGTCGTTCGATAGACTGATGAGCCTTGACTTTCAAAGCATGCAGAGCATTGACAACCTGGCTAACCTTCTTCAAAGAGGTATGCCCAATCAAGCGCCCATGGGTGGTCAAATGAAGAACTGGGATTGGAATAGTGGCGCTGCCGGAGGACAAGCCGCACAAAATCAATTTGGCAATCTCTCCTCCAGCATGCTGAGCTTGAACGGACCCCAAAATAACATGGGACCTCCTCCCAATCAAGTCCAAGCTAATGCTCCATTTGGCATGTTGGGCGGCTACAATCAGAACTCATTATTGCAGAATTTGCAGTCGTCACAGCAACAGGTCAATAATTTGCAATCTCAGCAACAGAACCAGCTGAATCTGTTGCAAGGCATGGGTGGTATGGGTAGTGGAGGTAACTCCTTTGAGACGTTGCTTCAGAGTGTTCAGAATGGAAATAGCAATGTTGGTAAGTTAATGCATTGGCTGGAGAAGTTCATTGTCAGAAAATAGTCGAGATCCATCTAACATGTGTTTGTTCTACATCTCTCTAGTAGGCAACAACACCTTCACCGGTTTGATGGGTCTTGGCAACTTTCCTCAGCAAAACTTAATGGGTTTAGGTCTCAACAACCCCATGACTGCTAATCCATTCGGTGGCCTCCAAGCAGGAAACCCCATAATAGCAGCATTAGCGGCTCAGCAGCAAATGTTGAATCAAAATATGATGGACAACACTGGAGGCTTGCTCTCTCAGCAGAATCAACTGGCTGGCCTTGGAGGGATGGGCGGATTAGCTGGTATGAACCTTTCAGATCCCAATACAGCCGCATTGGTTCAACAACTGCTTGCTCAGCAAGGCGGGGGCGGTGGCCAATTTCCATCAGGTCTCGGTGGTCAAGTCATATCGAATCAGCAGGCCCCGACGCCACAAGTAACTGCCGCACTTCCCGTCTCTACTCCTCAAGCTAATGACGGTGGTCAATCAGCAAATGGCGATGCTGGCCAGACGGTGGATGTGTGATCATGAATGCGACAGACGCTTATGACCTTCTTAACAGCGAATTCCTTGTTGCATGCATCTTAAATAGTTTTGTTTGCCCATGACATTAATAAAGTACAGTTCCTTCGTCTTTTATTGTTTACTTTACAATGTCTATCTGTACAATTACTTAATCTTCATATGATAAAACCAATGAAACATGCTCCGAGATAGCCATGTTGTCGGAATAAACATCGTGGGTGCCCCATAGCTCCTGTCCCCGAGTTGAAATACTGTAGTGAGGTTTTACCGTCTCACCCGTCCGCAACATTCCTTTGCCATCAAAAGTTTTAACTTCATAAACCATTGGAGACTTGGATAGACTGTTCATGTCAGTGGTTGCTACAACAATATTCCGCTCGGGATCGCTGAATCGAAACGCTCCGAGGTCCTGTTTGTCCGCAATGAGTATCATTACATCACCTAACTGATCTTTGTTGCTTGAAGTATTGAAATTCCTTTGATTGAACCCATCTCGCTTAATCAAGCCGGCATTGAAACTTGCGAGTGGCTCGTTTCCTAAAGCATTGTTGACTGCCAAGCCCAAAGCACAAGGTCCACTCAACATAAGAGAGGGCTCTGCACGAAGCTTCCAATTCTCGATTCTGTCCTTGCCACCAGAGAATTGACACACGGATCTCTCCATATCATACATGTCTGCTCTACTAGAAACAAGATTGACCATCCATTCAATAACATAAGACAATATGGGATGAGCCGGAGCCGAACCAAGGAGCCCATTCCAGACACAAAAGTGTTCATCTGCATAGCTTCCAACAGCATCCATCGGTGCAAAGAAGGCAAGGTCTGGAGTAATGAAAGAATCTAGGTTTGCATTCAGCATGACATCAACATCCACGTAGATTCCACCATCTTTGTAAAGGACTAAATAGCGAAAGAAATCAGCCTTGTAGGCACCTGGAACAAGAGAGTCAAACACCGTGACGAAGCGAAGAGGATAATTCTCTTGGATGTACTTTCTTGCCGTATCGTCAGTATAAAATCTATACTCCCAGCCTGATGCTCGCCAAGTATTTTGTAATCTATACAGCTGCGGGTAGCTCTCAAGCGTAATGTCCTCAAACCAAGTTTGATGACAGATTCTAGGTATGCGTTGTGGTGTGAGTTGTATGCCATGGGGAACTGGAGTTGCGATACTCGATCCCTTTGCGTTAACATTTACTGTCACTTGTTTATGTTTGTTTGTGTTGACTCCACCGCAGATAATATCAGCTACACAGCTGTTGCAGACTGATTGGCATTTGGAAAAGGAGCCATACAATGAAGTTTGAAGACAGCGATTGCACCACCATCTAGGTTTGCATGATTGGAAGCTATCCTGAATGGATTGCTTTGGATGGCTGACATTGTTGGAATTATTAGATTGCTCCTTTATTGAAACAGACAATGGAACTGTTGTTGATGTATGCTGCTTCGGCATATGACTATCAACATCAGATACAGTGAAAACAAGATGCTGACTGGACTTCGACTCGCTGCTGTCCTTTATGACGAAGTTTTCCACAAAATTGGGTTTGTTCACATCCCCAGACTCCAACAAAGAGACAGATGCATCATTGCAGCATTTAAGTCCATCAGTCTCAAAGTCACAGTAAAAAGTTGCAATTCCCCAGACAGTATCAGTGCCGTTTAGTGTCAGGTTGCTCCTTGCATGAGAAATCGTCGTGACGAGTCTATTCACAAATATAGATTGGAATTTGAGCTCCAAATTAGCTTCCGTGTACGGGGATATTCCCATTTCATCAAGAAAAGGTGGCAAACATATAGCTGCAGGGTGACTTGGTGGCAATGCTGAGTAGATTGTAGATACATAGCTCATTATGGATGATGTTCTCCTCAGCTCCAATTCAGGTGTTGGAATGTTTGATAGAACTGCATAACCAATCTTTGAATTGCATGATCCTTTTGTTACAGTCACCAACTTGAGTACATCGTCAACTAGTACACGATGGTGTTGTGTTACAGGGCTGCTCAATTGCATACCACCCAGTCGATATGCCAAACAATGAAGACCAATGTCAGTAGACACGGCATAGTTATCTATCCCAGAGATGAGACTTTGACAAGTTTGTGTGTTTATTGATTGTTGTTGCGCAGGCACGTCCTTTTTGTATACTGCAAAGGAATCCATCTCGAGCCATTCAGACCTGGTGATCCAATAGGGCAGCAGCTGATTCATTTGCCCCGAGCGATGCTCTAATTGTAGAATTGTCCACGGAATATCAATATTTGAACTTGGATCCTTCAAACACTCTGCGTCTGCATCTGCCGTAGATTGTACCATATCAGCAAGTTTTTGCACACGCGTCTTCTCCCTCAGCAGCATCTCCACAACTGCCACATTAGGCCTTGTTTTGATAATTACATCAAACGGCCAAAATCTCGGTTCTAGCAATGTGCCATCTTGTTCGGAATGGACTAGTGGTATGTGTAATTCGGTCTGAATCTCATTTCTCCATTTTGACATTGTATGATATCTCACATAATCTTTTGCATATTGATCTATAAGGTAGCCAAATTGGCCTCCTTTTACTGAACCCTTTGGTCCAAATAGATGTTCTATCAGGATTGAAATTGATACCCAGAGTGCTATTAGTAGGAATGATGAAGCTACGGCCACATGTCTTGGACTTTTGCTGCGAAGATATGATTTGATTTGCTTGATGCGTACGCCGCGTGGAACAAGTAGCTGCTTCCAAAGAGATGAAGATGCAGTGGGAGATGGTGGCAGCGGTGTGATAGATGGGGGTAGCTTTTGACGTTGTCTACGTGAGAACCAAGATGTGTTTGTTTTTTGTTTTTGCAATGAGGTTGAGCTGTCTGTTTCAGCCATGTTCATGTTGCTGCTGCTTGTGCTTTGTCGTACTGAGAGCATGGACTCTACCACAGCTGTGCCTTCGAGACCATTGAGACATGGCTCGCTTCTCCTTGCTGTACGGCGGGTTATTGCCATCATTGTTACAATAATGGACCTCCTTCCTGCCTCCCTCTCTCCTCTTCGCATCCCGCCATTTTTACCTGTACCTTTAGACATCGTTAGTTTAGAAGTGTCATCTCTTAAAATCACCACTAATCCGACAGGTCCCAAAAGAGATTTCAAAATTCGCAACCGTACCATAGACCCACACCTACCACCAATGGCATCCTGCTGGATCTGCCTCGATGATGAGGCTGATCAGGACGGCAACCCTCCGGTGCGTGACTGCTCCTGCCGAGGCGACGATGCTGGCTTTGTCCACCTATCGTGCATTGTGAACTACGCTCGAACGAAAAGCATCGAAACTGACGACGACCCGGATGATTTTATTGATCCGTGCATGATCCGTGGGTGAACTGCCCTAATTGCAAGCAACGGTATCAACATCAGCTGCGAATCGATTTATCTGACGAATTCAAACTGTTCGTAGACGAGCAGTATCCAGCGTGTGACTGGCATCACATCGTTTTTGAACACTCAATGCTTGAATCAGTTATCAACGGAGGACAGATATCGAAAGAAAGGCAAGAAGAGATCATAGAGACAAGTCTATCACTTCTTAACCAGCTGAAGCTGTCGATGCAGTCTGGTCAAAGAAATTACCCGTATAACATTCAGGAATTGATTTCTTCAATGCTTTGTGCGATCGGTCAGTATAGGCTGAACCGGGAAGATCTCACCGAGGCCGAGGCAAAGAAAGGGCTACTCTAGATAGCAGCCGAAACCTGTGTCCGTCAGGAGAAAGTAGATTATAGTAGATGCAAAAATTTCGTTCTTCAAGGCCGTCTGCATTAAGAAGTTTGGCGCTCAAGAGGCATTTGGTAAACCAGAAACAGTGGACCAATTGATTGATAGATTTCGAAATTCTTATCGAGTGATTGTAGAAGAGGAAGGAGAAGTTGTGTCCCTCGACATGGGTGCAAATTTAGCCCTTATCTTAGTTCAATCAACGAAAAGAATAGAAGCGTGGCAGCTGATGAAAAGATTGATTGCCACAAGCAAACAACACCTTGGTCGAGAGCACCATGTCACAAAATCCCTTGAAACCACATCGGCAATCTGCAAGTCTCTAATAATCGTTACACTGCGAAGCCTTGGTTTGTCGTTTGAGGCTATTGGGTACGAAGACGATAGATACGTTCTGCGTGGGCCAGTTGGAGTTGACAAAGAAAAAGAGGAAACACTCAGAGTTGCTCAATTTGATGTCATTTTGGGGCCAGCCGGGACTCCAGTAGTTTGCCATGGGCTGAAGAACAAAGCAGCATATTTGAGCGGCAAGATTGGAGACATCCGGTCGTTTGAACAAAGTACTGGGAGGTACGGCGTTTATTTTGAAGATGAGTCCATCAAACCAAAGAGTGTGAAGCCTCGGAACTTGCGCATCATATTTGAGCTACCTGACAATTGAATTCGACGTACTAGCACTATGCTCTACCTTCACCTCATTGTGAGGTGAATCTGACATGGTCATGCAGGTGCTGCTGTTTGACCTGCACTGTAACCAATGACACTGAGCTTATTGTTCAGATCAGATCAGATCAGATCAGATCAGATCTGAACTGTTTAACGTACAGCACAAATCTAAATCTGGCTGGATTTGAAGTTGAACAACTTCTTTCACTTTTAAAATCGGCTACCGGCTCCTGCCTTGTTACCCTACTGTATAAATCCCTTCATATTGAACAGTGTTTACGTCAACTTGAACTTTCTCTCGTGTCCAGAGAGATATTGTAGGTAACCATGGCATCCTGCTGGATTTGCCTTGATGACGAAGCTGATCAGTTTTGCAAACCTCTGGTGCGTGACTGCTCCTGCCGAGGCGACGATGCTGGCTTCGCTCATTTGTCGTGCCTCGTTGAGTACGCTCGAAGGAAAAGCAGTGAAGTCGATAGCCCGCTGGATTTTATCAATCCACGGAGAAAATGTGAGCATTATTGCAAGCAGACCACCAGAATCAGCAACAGACCGATTTATCTGATGAATTCAAATTGTTCATAGATGAGAAATATCCAGGGTGCAACTGGCGTCATCTCATCGTTCAAACGAATTTCCTTTCAGCAGTTCTGGCAGAAGTCGAGATATCGAAAGAAAAGACAGAAGAGATCATAGAAACTAGTCTATCTATCATTGAACATCTATCAATGCATCCTGACTCGTCCATTCGTTCATCTAAATTTGAGGCATTAAAGATTGATATACTCAGTTTGATCGGGGAAATCCGATTGAAGCAGGATGATCTAACGGAAGACGAGGCAAAGAAATGTCTGGGTTTTGATGACTTGAAAAAGACGAGAGAATCACTCGGTAATGCAGCGGGCGTAGCACAATTGGACATTAAAATTGCACACCATAAGGCAAGATCGTCTCCCTCGTATTCATATCACATTCTACACTCTAACTCTAACCAGACATGTATAGTTTGTTTATCACTCAATTGTCACAGATATAGACTGAATTAATCGGTGCTAATCTTTCTTTGTTTCTCCAACAGAAGCATCTCTTGCAAATAAGTATCTCCACTTGTGGACCGCTCCCAGCCAGTAGTAGTATTTGCCCTGGGTTTGACTCATGATTGATGCTACTTTAACACACCCCATTATATCCTGGATCATTCATTTCAAGGCCGTGCATGATTGGTAAAGTATAGTATTAAACATGTTAGCTGGTGGGCATTGTTCACATCAATAATTACAAGTATTGTACAAGTACTTACTACAATTTCAACTTTACATCCAACAAATGCATCGGTCTCAGCTTGTATTGTAGCATTCACTTTTGCAATCGTCTTTTCAAAGAAGCTCTGATACAATGATAGATCAGTTGCAAGTTACGTAATGCTAACACCAAGTGCTGTACAATATATTACAGTCAGCAGTCAGTGCATATCTTACCTTAGGTTTGTCAGGATGATCATCAGGCAATTTCTCACCCCTCAAAACCCTCTTCAACTCCCTCTTGCCTTCAAAACTGTCATCTGTAGGACACGTGGACATTAAATACAAGCCCGCGAGAGGTGCAGCCAGAGCTGTTGCGATTCGAGAGAACGAACTGAGGATACGGCTTGCAATTATGCTTATGATCATTGTGCCACCGATGGAGATGATTTCGCTGTTGATCGCTTCTGTGTTATCATTTGAAGACGATGATTCGGCTCTCTTGAGGCTCTTGTCTTTGTCGTTTTCGGACGCCATGGTGGTTAACGTTCGTCTCTCTTGGCTTGGAGCTTGGAGCTGATTCCGCCAATTCGGAATCTCAGCCTACTTCGCGAACAACTTAGAACGACCTCAACGCCGATTTGTTTTCCGTTCCACCCACTTCCCCCTTAGAATCATGACGGCCATCCCAAGAGTCCTCACCACTCGATCGGTTCTCTCAAAGTGAGTATTTCTTATTCTCGGGCTCTGGGTATTTTTATTACATGGTAACGAGCGCCGTCGCTGCAGCCAGGCTCTATTTTCGACGATGATTCTTGTTTAACTTCTTGTGGTGCATTATGCCAGCGCAGCTTGTGGTGTATATCTGCTGGCTATGAAAGTGGGGTGTTTTAGAGAAGAGCCTTGTGTGTATGATTTATGGCCACAATTCATTAGCTTCCGCCTGATCTCACTCAACCATGATGAACATTCCAATCTTTACAGCCTCCGATTCGAGTCTCTCATCCCCGTAAATGCCAGTAAAATTGGACAGGTTGTAAAGCCTGTCAAATTCGCCAACAATGGTGCTACGCAGCCGTTTGTGTTTGATGGGGGTGTTAGCAAGAGTGCTGGGTTTAGAGCGTTTTATGTTGAGACTTCGTTGAGAAAGTAATTATTGATGATCGAAATGGAGTGAAGGGAGCCTTTTTTGTGGAATGATGAAGCAGGTTATTCAATTAATCTATCAATATCAATGTTGAAATGTTAAGATTAATTTATCACTTGTCTTGAGAGGATTATAAGATGTATAGTCAGTCCATTTCATTGAGCAGACATTTCCTCTTCGAAACAACAAGCGCATGAAGCATTTACTGCTCTGTTCAAATTAATGATAGGTATTAATACCGGAGAGGTCTTACTTTAAACATGATACTCTCTCTATCATCCCTACCTCGTTATGAATTGGTTAGTCCAAGTTCCACTTGACTTCATTGTATCCCAAAACCCGTGCTGCTTCTCGCTGCCCATCGTTTAGTTCACACCATGGCTTATCGCATTCATCGGGTTCTTCATCATCATCCCAAAGATCTTAATTGAAAAGAATAGGATTGCAAGATAAGTGCAATCTGTTGGGTAAAATGAAAACCAAACAAAAGTCTCTCATCAAATCTCACCTTCATCAAAGCCTAGCTTCGCAGCAGCCACCTGGGCTTCCTCTGGCAAATCTTCCCAGTCAAGATGGTCATAGCTAACTGTTTCTTGTGTATCGGTATTATCTGAATATTTCTTCTTGGGGCTATCTTCGTCAACTTTTTCATACTTCGATCCTGACTTTTTATTATCATCCTTATTCCACTTGGCCTCATCATATCCTAACATTCTGCAGGCTTCTTGCTGCTCTGGCGTAAGTTCTGACCAGTCCTTTTCAGCAGCTTCAGGTTCCTTGTCACGATCCCAAAGAGATTTGTTGTAACCGAGCAACTCGGCTGCAGCCCGAACATCATCTGGCAGCTCCTTCCAATCATATGCACCGTACAGACCTGAGCCGTCAGTGGAGCAACTTTCGATATCCAAGTCACCATTAGCAACTCTTTCCCTGATTTCATTGGATAGTGTTTCCCAATCTGCAACCATAATGACAAGAACCATAATCGACGCACACATGGTGTATCCCATCACAATGGAAAAAGTTAAACCCTGAAGATCGATGTGTAGTCCAGCTGTCATGATAGCTCCCAATGGGATCGTGATGAGCACCGTTGTTAACAAGTTTATGGTGGTAGCTAGTTGATATCTTGCTTGAGCTCCAATCAGAGCCCAACAAACTTTAATCCAGGTCGGTAAGATAATATTTGTCAAGCAAGTTAAAAACAACTTGTTAAGACTTACCCATCCCAACCGTCATTGTTATGTTGCCCAATCCCATCATAGGAAATAGTTCCACCAACATGTCTTGAATAGTCTCGTCATTTGTCAACCACTTTGGTAGATGGTCATCTAGACACAGGAAAACTGTTGTGATAATAGATGCAACCACAATAGATAGCAACATTGACTTGTATGCCGAAAGCTTTGCCATCTCTGGTCTTCCTTTACCCAGCTGATAGGCACACCTAACTTCTGCAGCATCTCCTATGGCCTCAGTGGTGGACTCAAATACATCCCAGATGAAACCAAGTACTGCCCAAGTAGCTGCCTCTGCAGGCCCAAGTATAGCAGCGAATATTGTGAGTATTTCCCATTCAGCATATGCCAGCAGCCCTCCCACTGCAAGTGGCAAGCCAGTCTTGATTAGTGCTTTCATGACATCCTTGTTGCGTAAGCTAAGCTCTCCAATAATTCCATACTCGTAAGGGCGTGTCAATTGTTTCCAAAACGAGATGAAAATTGTCAAGAAGACAAAGAGACACGTGTTGGCCAGTACAACAAGACCAACAATAGTCAACGTTGTATTCTCCGTTGAGTAAAGCACTATCGCAGAAAATGCCACTTTGCTCAAATCACTGCAGCAAGAAAACACCATACCCAATTGCTCCTGGTCGATTAGCCCCAAAAAGTCGATAAAGACTTGTAGAATGCCAAACATGGTTTGATTTGCACAATACACCCAAACGTAATCACTTGCAATCTGAGCCGTATTCTCAGTAAAGCCAAACAGCAAAATGATACTGTACATGGAGAAACCCCAAATAATCGACGTGGGAATCTGGCACATGGTAAACACAATGACGGCACTTTGCAAATGCTGCCCGACCAACTCATAATTCTCTGCTCCATATGCCATGGCACCCAACGAATTTACCGTTTCGATCCACCCCATCATGAAGCTGGTACTTACACCTACTATGACTTCGACCATGGCGAATGCAATCATAGGGTCTGTGCCCAGATTTTGGGAAATGATGGCTAGCAGCACTAGATCAGCTGTTGTTTTGATAATGTTGTTCGTCATGAAAGGTATGGCCAATTTGAGAATTCGTTTCGATTCATTGTCGTATTTTCCCAGTTCAATAACTTTTAGTGCGGCTGTATGTGCTATTGCTTTCACCATCTTTGCTCTGCTTTGCTTGGTGCTGATATCTTGATTGTTGTCGTCATTTGTTTCTTCCATCTCAAAATGATCCATTGGAACATCTACACTTTCATTACCCGCTTCATCTTGAGTTACCTTGGTATTATCATCTGTTTGCTTGGCCTCGTGCTCACTGTCTCCGAGATTAATGTTCTGAGGAAGATCACTGGGACGAAGATTTGACACAGATGCCCTAGCCTCATGAACTATCCCGTTATCCACCCGTGTTTCATTATGAGCATGTCTCCACATGACCAATGAGTCGACCAATCCATGAGCAATTTTAACGTACCAAGCCTTGGGCGGTTGGTTGTCTCTGCCCTCAGATATTTCATCTCGGCTCTCTTGAGGCCTGTTTTCCTGTTCCCTCGCTGCTGCATTGGCAGCAACTCGTTTTCTACCCACCTTCACCGCAAAGGGCAGTGATATTACAGATGCAAGACATATACATACTGCAATGATGAAAAGTGTGCTACCTGGATCATTAGTTGTGGGCACGTAGTTGTCGTAGACTTGATCGTCGTCTGTTAGAAGGCTGAGGTGCCGCGTTCCTTCTGGTGCTATGAACTCCTCGCCATTTGCAAATATTGCGGCTATTGAGTGGGTGGATAAAGGCTGTATTAATGGTTCCATTGATTCTGTCGTTGCTGATAATGTTTGATGCTTGTTCCCTACCTGCTTGTTCCCGACTTATCTTCAATCAAGGCATTCAAGCAATGCACATGAAAAAAATGGATGGCTAAGTAAATGCGTCGCTCAATTCCATACCTTTAAAGCTCAAGTTATATTATTAACTTATTCAAGACAATCAAATACAAATTTAAATATGTTTGTTACATCGGTACAGGTAAAGCATAGAGTAAAGAGAAGAGTGCGTTGAGAACTCCCTGAACAACGACTGATGAATGAATAGGTATGGGGTCAATGGGGTATGAATGCTGAATCATAAAGTGTTTGATATAAGTAGCATCTCTTTCAGAATGCAAGATAAAGCCTCAACATAAAACAAAAAGAATCTTTAGTATCTCTAATTAGCCGTTGAATAACTGGGGACATTCCTGCATTCCACCTGAAGTATTTTTGTAGGGTATTTGAACTGTACCAAACAACTGAAACGGGCACAACGAACCAATCCAAATATCATCATACATATCTTTCTCATCACAACTCTTCTCTTGCTCCAACATTCTCCGCTCTCGGAGCAGCACCTGCATTAAATCCAAGTAGTCCACCCAAAATAGGCACACTATGTAAAAATTCAGCCGCGCCACTATTTGTCGCTCTCACCGCCACAAAAAATGACAGCATTCCCACCATAATCAGTGTATTCATCGAAATGCCTCCGCCACTCTTGGTTTCTTGAACTCCCCTACCCCCACCAGCCCTACTATTGGCACTTTGCTTCTCCAAAGCTTGCCTATTGGCCGCCTCCCTATTCAAATCACGACGAGTTTGTTCCAATGTATTATTGAGGATATCCCGCTCCGCCGTCAAATTGACCGAGAATGCCACAAGTTCATCGTATTTACGCCTCAGTGATGATACCTCTTCGATTGCCTGCTCTCGACTCATTTTCTCGGCGGAAGTTTGATTATTATTGGAGGGATGAGCGGAGGAGGCGGGTGCGGCTTCTCCTCCCCCGCCGCTCGCAGCGGCATCTGCACCCGCGGCATCCACAACATGCTTCACGTGCAATTTTTTGTTGTAGACGGCCACATCTGTCCCACCGCTGGTGACACTGTTCCACATACCGGTCAATGCCTCGACTAATTCTTTACGATACTGTCCTCCCTCGCCTACTACGCTCTTTTCGTCCCTAAATTGCTTTGCAAAGTTATCGTCAACGACACAGGATTGAACGAGGAATTTATCCTTGGAATGATCTAGGGCAGATTGACCGAGACGATCGTAGGTCGACCAGAGGACTTGGCGGTCTTTGTCGACGAGGAGGATGGAGATGGATTCGGAGGAGTTGGGGGAGACGATGCCTTGGTTGGGGCGGACTAGGTAGCGGCGGGGTTGGGTTGTTTTCACCTTTTTGGAATGAGAGATGAAGATGACGTTTGTTTAGTGATTAAAGGAGTGAGCAATTATTTGAGTTGAATGGTGATTGTAATGGTACTTTTTGCTCGAATTCAGGTAAATGTTCTTGATTCAATTAATAGCATGCCCTTTTGCAGTTTGCACAGCCCAAAGATATTTGCATGCTGAACCAACTAAATAAGCCAGGCTCTGCTGACCACGAATCTAATTAGCACGTCATCAAGCCACCAAGACTATTCACGACATCGTATCATCCCATACTATCAATAATCTCATCAACAGCGATCGCAACGATAACACAACAGCCCCAGCCTTCTCACCTTAAAAGCCAAACTCTTCTTGGTGGCACCAGTATGCGTCAACGTCAACACACACCTCGATGCATTATTCTCATCACCATCGCCTTGAGGATGCTGCGTGATGGTGAACTGGAGGGAGGATTCCGGGGAAACGGCAAGGGCGTAGGGCGGTAAGGCTGCCATTGTCGTTGTCGTTGTCGTTGTCGTTGGAATGGAAAAAATGTGAAGTGAGAAGTGAGCAGGATTTCACGTTTTCCCGTGAACTCATTTTTAAAAATCACTAATTCACGAGAATTCAATCAAATCGCCAACCGATTTCACAACGAATCGAACATGGCCTTTCCGCCGCCGTCGACCTCCACTTCCTTCCATGACATCTAACCAACAGCGATTCCAATTGATCCGTCTCTCGACTCTACCTTCATCCCGATCAATTCAAATCCGCTCTCGCCACAATGTTTCTCAATAACGCCTCCTCACTCGCGACACGAACGCCCCGCGTTATTCACTCCAACAACGAAAACGCCACGACCGCCCTTCGAGCAACCAAATCCCTCGCTTCTGACAATAACAATCTAACGACCAAGACACCCAAAACTATAGGAAAAGAGACACAACAACGGCGTCGTCGTGCCCTTGGTGATATTTCCAATCGCAAAGGCAGTCTCGGCACCACGAACAACAATACCAACAAGAATGGAGGGATATCGGTGAAGAAACAACAAAAGCAAGTCAATTTTGCCACTACTCCATCCACCAAGCAAGGAGCATCCATCACCAAAAATGCACTTTCAAAATCATTGAAACAATCTCCACTCATTCACATTGAACCCATTCAAGAGAAAGAACCAGAGCACGATTACGATTTGGTATTGGGTCGAACGACACGTTGGTCTACCGCAGAAGAACAAGAGAAGTATCGATCTCCATTTGATGTAATTAGTAAAGACGAATTGTTTTTGGTGGATACAGTTCTAGAGGAGATTGATGCAAAGCGCAGACAGAAGGAGAAGGAGGAGCAGAGACGGATGGAGATGTTGTATGAGGAGAAGTTGAGAAAGGCTAGTAGGGATGGTTGGGATGCGGGATTGGAGGGTGTTGGTTTGGATGACGGTGGTTGGGTGGAGGATGAGAGTAGTTGTGAATTGATATTTAAAGAGGATGAATGGGATGAGGAGGAGGATGGCCATGGTTTATTGAATCTGTTGGAGGAGTTAGACTTTGATTCTCTTTGAGAGATAGAGACAGATATAGAGAAGTATCAATATATTTGGTGATCCTTTATGTGGACCCTTTTTGGAAAAGACGAGTGGTATCATTATGGAATGTGGTACGCATGATTGTATGAATATAGAGAGCTGCGACGGGTTTTGGAGGTATCAAGTGCTATAGGTTGGACTTTTGCACCTGAACTTGTTGAGTACATTAAATATAGCAAGCGAATAAGCAGCAAGTGCTCATGAAATTTGCAATTTGCCTGCGCTTCCTTCTTCCCGCCAGTTCCCGCCCGCGCGCCCTGTCTAGCCTCAAACATCACGTAATTCATCACACGTTGTAGTTGTGTAACAATGGCGACCCTATCCTACAGCGAAGGAGCCTCGCTGCCCCAGAACGCTCCACAATGGGCCGTTGCCGCCTCTGAACGGTTAAAGAAACGTCGCGAAAATGGATTCAATAGTGATTTGCAGATACCCGATGGCGTGAAGAAAGTGCTGCTGCATTCGTGCTGTGCTCCCTGTAGCGGGGCCATGGTGAGATGTTTAGTTTGTCATACAAAAGTCTTTTAGGACATAGATGCGCTGTATTGTAGTCAATAACTGTTCATCATGGCTGGCTCACCATTGCTTCATTCACACTTGAAAACATATACATTCCCACCGCAGGTAGAAGAAATGTGCTCCTCTTCCAAACTGGAAAACCGTTCTCCTCTCAATCTGATGTGTGAAATGTACAACATCCTTCAAATCTAACCATTGAACCCCCCGCCTTTCTCATATCTCTCATACCCATCTCTCCACAGACATTTACACACAGAAGGGTATCAACAATCTCCACTTCCTCCCAACCTGTCCCGTTGGTGAAGAGGCAGCTCGTGTACGTTCTTTCCAAAATGCCAATCCATCAACATTGGCATCTTTGGGAAGCGTAGAGCAGAATATCTTCACTCCTCAACTCTACAATGATCCATCATTGAACGTCACGGCAGTGTCGAGCATGTTCCGTCGTTCTCCTTTGTGCATTGCTAGCTTGGGTCCTTTGAAAGATGGGGATGTGATTGGTGCGCATGAGGATACTGTCGAGCTGTTGCAGAGAATCTTTCCAAAGCAAAAGGTTGTGGCGTCTCCTCGCGGTACAAAGAATACGGATTTGTTCGATGGGACATACCAGGGCATCCAGGCCTATACTACCACGGAAGTTCCAGCGTTGCATCATCTGATGGAGAGCCGTGGCATGGATCCCAATGCTGTCACTTTCCAAGTACTTGAGGATGTGATTGACGGAAGCAGTGGTGGTCCTCCACAACTTGGCTATTCTCAGATGTTGTTCGTTGCCAATGAAGCTTTGGAGAACCAGGATCGTCGCGAGGCAGCCAAGGCATTTCTCTCTGCTACATTTGATGGTTGGCAGCAGGCAATTCGTAATCCAGACGAAGCTATTGAGGCAGTAAGTGAGGCTCAAAAGATGTTGAAGCTTGATGATGAATCAAACGATCATTGGTACGAGTCCCTCTCTTTCAAGAAGGAGATGCTTGAGTTAACAAACAATCACGTCAAAGAAACCTTTGTCGGTGATCTTTTGGGTGTTCTGTCTTCTCACCGCTGGTCCAAGGCAACTGAGTGGCTGCTCCATGACAAGAAGGATGTCGACCCCTTGCTTGGTTTCGATCAAACAAATTTGTGGAGCCCTCCTGCAAATCTTCTTCACGGGAACGAGCTGGCTCGCGAGGCATTGGAGGAAGCCGAATTCTCCGCAATGAAATTTGAGAAGGCGCATGGTCGTAAACTCTCTCTCGCTGTGATAACAGTTGGAGAGTTGGCTCGATATGAACATTCTGAGCGTCGTGTGCAATTGTACTCGAATCCTTCCAACAGTTGGTTCACAAAGACGGATGTGGGCAAAGCAAATGGATTTGATGTAACTGAGATCAACTTGGATAAGACCACCACTACGACAGATGACGTGTTGAGTGAAATTTACAAGATTCGTGACAGCGTTGACGGAATTCAAGTCATGTGGCCTCTTCCTGAGTCCATTGACAGTGCGAAAGTTTACAACGCTGTGCCGCTTGCCAAAGACGTTGATGGTATTCATTACACAAGCTGGGGAGCCAAATATCCGCCTGTAACTCCTGCCGGCGCATGGGAGCTCATGAAATCTTACAATGTTGACGTTCGCGGAAAACACGTTGTGGTTGTTGGACGCTCTCCCATTGTTGGCCTTCCTATGGCTCACATGTTACGCGAGGCTGGTGCAATGGTTTCCGTAGCACACACGGGAGTAGACAAGACTACTTTCCAAGGCCTTGTAGGGCAGGCTGACGTTGTTGTTACCTGTGCTGGTTCGCCAGGGTGCGTCCAGGCGGAGTGGCTCAAAGATGGAGCTGAGGTTGTTAACATCGGCACAACTTTTTGCGAGAAGGAGGATGCCTTACTCTCGGACATCGAGGGTGACATTGGAGCCAAGGCTGCTCGCTACAGCCCAACTCCTGGTGGGGTCGGCCCTCTTAGTATCCCTATGCTGTTCAGAAACGTAGTGGAGTCTGCCTGGGAGCAACAAGCCTTTTCGACTGAAGAGTGGGAGCAATCCCCAGCGACGCTTAGGTGAGCTAGATAGTACAAGCACGTAGACGAGTTAGTTTCGTAAACTAATGCACCACCTTTCTTTTAAACACAATGCCTCCAGGAAAAGTATTCACTTCGCTTCTTACACCGAAGCTCTTAGATTCGCGAAAAAGGTGGATGAATTGAGCACAATTATGGGTGAGACCTTGTTGTGAGTTAAATGTCTGTCGTCATATTCACTGAAGCCCCGCACACACCTCTTGCTCACACTCTTCTCCAGATCACCATGCTAATATGAAGATTGTTCACAAGTGTGTCGATGGTGTTGACTTGGAACTGGAACTCTTCTCTTTTGAGGCCAAGGAACTTACTCGAAAAGATTTTGATGCTGCAAGAGCGATTGACCTAATTTACGCAGGCAATCCGATCGACATGAAAGACTTCACCTATGATCTTAAGCAGGAAAGCATTGCTCTTTTCCCGGCAGAACCTAGGGGCAGCTCAAAGTTGTTAAGAGTCGATTCGAACGGTAAAGTCTCGTACCTTGAGCACTTTGGCAAACACATTTCTTCTCTACTCGAAGGATGTCACGTGGTATTCAATAATTCTCGTGTATTGGATGCCAGGTTGGCGATAGATCTTGGTGACGGCAATAAAGTGGAGCTAATGGTGAGTGATTGAAATGAGCGCAAAAGAATATGAACAGTGCGCATGCTTTCTCACTCTTAACATTTTGTTGTATCACCCATAGCTCTTAGATTTAGGTGACGTTGACCCTACACTGCCTTGCAGTAACCACCGTATTCAAGCCATGATTCGATCAGATAAAGTTAAGGTGGGTGACGTTTATAGTGAACCCGTTAGCGGAGTTCAGGTCGAGGTAGTGGATATTCGAGGGTGAGTAGAGTGAAACGTCACCTTGATTACATCTCTTCACACATCGTGATCAGCTAATAAACTCTTTTTCACATGTAGCATCTGGGAGGAAGAGGAAGAATCGGGAGGGAATGGATCTGATTGTGTGGTTAGAATACATAGCAATGATGTCCTATCTGAGTTTCTCACCGCGAACGGCTCAGTTCCGATTCCACCCTATCTTCATCGGGAAGTTGTGGAAAGTGACAAGGAGCGCTACAATAATGTGTATGCAAGAGATGATGGCTCCGTTGCCGCACCCACTGCTGGCTTGCACTTTACTGACGAGGCATTGGGCGAGTTGGGAGAGAGGAATATCTCAACCCTCACATTGCACGTGGGAGCAGGAACTTTCATGCCTGTGAGAAGCAAAGGCAAGACACGCAAAGCTTTGAAACAAAACTGTTGCGAGTGTTATTATTTGCTGACGCACATACCTACTTTCCTATCATTCTTTAAACAGATGCTCGAGATCATTCAATGCATGCTGAACATTTTTATGTCAATGTTCGTGAGCTACGAAGCATTGTCGAAGCAATGGAGGCCGGCAAACCAATCGCTGTAGTTGGTACAACATCTACTCGAACACTAGAAAGTCTTTATTGGCTTGGAGTGAAGCGCTTGAGACGCATTTCAGGTAGCGACGACACCAAACAGCTTGAACTAGGTCAATTCGAATGGGTTGGACTTTCTGTAGCTGACGCGAGCATCACTGCTGTCACCTCTTTCAAGGCTCTCATCGATGGTTTGCCAGACGATGAGATCTTAATTGGTCAAACCTCACTGATGATTACTCCAAACTCATACAGCTTCAAAGTGATCGATCATTTGGTAACAAACTTCCATGCGCCCGACTCTACCTTGATGCTGCTAGTATCGGCTTTTCTTGGCAAGCAGAATGATGTGACGAACATTTACGAGGAGGCACAGCATAGAGGATATCGCTTTCTTTCCTTTGGTGATGCATGCTTGTTTTCAAGGCCAGGTGTTCAACTGCCAAGTGAAAGTAAGTGAGTCACAAACCAGCATAACATCAGAGGAAAGAATAAGTCTTTTGGCGCCACTGATGAATAATTCATGTAACTGAACTTAGAGACGAAATGCTACTTGCATATTATTTTGAGGCATGGGCTGACAGCATTGTTGTTAAATGTACAAACAGATTTAATTTATCGTACTTATGCATATGACTGAAAGGCATCATTCGTTAATTGTCAGAAAAATATGCTCTCAGTCACCTAACTCTCTTCACCATCCTGCTTTGATTTCGTTCCTGCACCTCGCCTCTCGAAACCATAATAGACAATGCCCTAGCAACAACCATAGCATTATATCCCTGAGATGCAGCCTCCTCAATAACTTTCTGCTTGTTCAAAACCGATCCAATAGCCAGTCGAGATCTGAGAAAGGTTTCGGCACGGAGGAGCTCATCGCGAGTCGGCATTGCTGACATGATACCGGAGGCGGCACTCTGGTCAGCAGTTGCTGCATTGGCATTGCCATTGATCTGGTCGGCAGAGTTAGCCGTCATTGTAGATACTTTGAACAGACGAAGGGCCTCGGCAATGTCTTCGCTTTGAACTTGAGAGTCAAGACGCATTTTCGCTAGACTTTCGGAAAGGCGGACAAGCGCTTCAAGCTGGCGGACTGTGATTGGCACAGCTGCTTGAGATTGTCCACCAGCCTTTTGATGGGAGGAAAGTCAAAATAAAACTCAATGAGGGGGCAATGGCACCAACATAATCGCCGAATCTAAGCACTCACCTCCATTAACCGCTTGCGAACGTCATCTCTGATTTTTACATAGGAGCTTGCAAGGATGTCACCTGCTTCTTCACTCAATCGAGGGGAGCACTTTGCTTTGGCATACTGTATGTATTTCTTCATGGTAGGGACATCTAGTTCGCCGACTCCGGTGGTAGCTACTCGCATCGCGTTTTCAGCAATAGCTGCCGGGGTGTTATTGTTTCCTCCTGTTGATGATTTGCTGTGTTCAAATACATCGTTGAAGGAATACGTTATCAGTATTGTAATGCTCATTAGAATGAGTGACGAGCAAATGAGAAGAGTACAATACTTACGCAGTCTGTTGCAAGTTATTCCCACCCAGCATTCCAGCAGCCATTAAATCATCTTCAGCATTGCCATCTCCAGCCCCTGTACCCGCAAAGGCTCCCAATCCACTCACAGCACCGCCATCACCCTGACCTCCGGAGTTACCAATATGAACGCCCATGACATGCCTACAAATCATTCGATCTCTATCTTCATCTCGAACATCCCTGACCAAAAAGATGAGGTCGAATCGACTCAAAATGGTGGTCATCAAGTCAATATTCTCGCTGGCACTTTTAAGATCGTCATATCGTCCAAAGACGGGATTGGCTGCGGCTAAGACGGAGCTACGACTGTTTAGAACAGTAGTGATGCCGGCTTTGGCAATACTAATCGTCTGTTGCTCCATTGCTTCGTGAATAGCCACTCGATCTGCAGGCCTCATTCTAAACAAATGAAGGCATCATCATTGTTTTGTCAGTTCAATAATATAACTCTCGAATGCAAACCTCACATCATCCATGCAACATCTACTAAAATTGCGCACAACAAAGAGAGGAAACTCACTTGTCAAACTCATCAATCGCAACAATCCCACCATCCGCCAAAACCATCGCCCCACCCTCCAAATAAAATTCACCCCTAGCATCCCTCACCACACTCGCCGTCAATCCCGCCGCCGAACTCCCCTTCCCAGACGTATACACACCCACGGGCGCCACTCTCGTGGCAAACTTTAAAAATTGCGACTTGGCCGTACTAGGATCTCCCAATAGCAACACATTGATATCACCACGGAGTTTCATCCCGTCGGGCAATTGTTTCCGCGATCCAGAGAAGAGTAGGCACAATATAGCCTTTTTGATATCTACGGTGTAATCACCGGAGATACTGGGTGCAATACTCCTGTATAGAATGTTGTACACGTCAGATCGTCGGGATAATTGTCGAAATGCCTCTTCTTCGGCGGGAGAGAATCGGGCACTGTCCGCCGTGGACGATTCTTTTTCCATACCCACGACGCGAAGGTAAGATGTTTTGACGGCGGCTCCGTCACGGGAGCGTTTGGCTCCCCCTCCTCCACCGGAGGTGAAGAGACTGGCAATGGCAAGGACTGTGACACGAGTCCCCGGTGCTGCCTTGTCGACGAGGCCTCGTTCGACTGCTACGAGGATGGAACGGGGCATTTCACCCGTGGGGACCATTTCGGGTGCCTCTTGTAGTTTTAGGGTTTGTTGATCGATGAAGAGGGATTCATCGGGTAGGACTGAGTAGGGTGTTGGGCCGCATTCTTATTGTGTTGTGTTGTGTGTTTTTTTTTCAGTGTGAATGAAATGAAAGTTAGTCAAGATAGATCAAGGCAACATATCAAACATGGACCAATGATTTTGGATGGTGCAATGAGCATTAGGTATATGTACAAAGCCCGAAACAGGTATAAAAACAACATTAGTCAACAGCGTAGCCAAATACATCCATACAACAACAAATACAACCACCAGTAAAACAACAATACAAAACATTCATCCACGGTACAGTACTCACCCTGAGGATTCGGACCCAAACACCGAGTAGGCAAACTAAACCCACTAAAAGGACTACTACTCCCCATCTGCACCATTTTATCTCCACTATTGTTAGAAGTACCAACACTCGAATTCCCAAACACAGTCCGAACATCCATACATTTTCCACACCGTATCCTCAAACACATGGCTCTTGGCCTCGACCTTGCCGCACTGATGATAATCCCCGGACATTTCAACAATTGGTTCATATGACGTGATTGAATGGATCTCAGTGGTGTGGGTGTTAGATTCCCCCGGAGGAGGATTTGTATAGAGCTTCCCGTGAAAACTTTTTCGGCAGTTGTATTGTTGTTGTTACCACTTTCATCATTCTCTCCAGACTGTAAATCGCCATCAACATCGTTGTCATCATTACGACTGATAGAACTAGCAGTATTGTAAGATAAAGTCCGTAAAGCATCGGCAGCAGCCACCTCCAACACAGGCAGAGCCTCCCCCGGCCTCGACAACAATTGACCCAATAACGCAGCGTCATATTCGCCTACGTGGGCTAGATCTACGTGTATATACGATTGATTGGGGTTCCATTCCTCACTAATATTACCACCTCCACCAACATCAGTAGTAGTAGCATCAGTAGCAGCATCGACAGAAGAGGAATGATGCCTCCGATGCATCCTCAACAATCGATCGCGATAAATGTATCGATTTCCTTGGCGGTAATTCCGGAGGAATTCACGGTAGTGCCGGCGGAGGGCGGTGGTGTCTATGGGGCGTTCTTCTTCGTTGGTGTCATTGTTGGTGGTGGGTGGTTGTTGTTGCCGGGAGGAGGATGGTTGATGGAGGTTTTGATGGGAGTAGTAGATTCGATCTTCGTCAAAGTCCATTTTCGTTATAGCTGTGTGATATGGCTTAGATGGTGTTGGTTAGTTAAGTAGTCTGCTGGCTGTGTTGTAGACTGATTAAGGCGGGCAGATTCAGATGCAGCTTTGCTTATTGCTGATTGGATTGATCGCAAATGAAAATGAGCTAAGTACATAGAATATCATCTATTTACTACTATGTAGGTACTACTTATGTTCACGTAACCATACCAGCATTTTGGCGGGTGGGGGGAAATCCTCTTCTCCCCCCCTGTTCCCCTCTTATTTTTCTTTTCTCCTTCACCATGCGGCGTGGACGATACCACTGCTGCTGAGACCGAATCGACCCCTTTCTCTTCAAATCCTCAAAACGAACCAGAACCTATGAACGGGGCGTTTTGGGAATTCGTTTCGTATTGTCTTATCTCCTTTCTGGACCGTAGGTCAACATGTTGTTCTTTAGCTCACCGAAGCAGCGGCTCCTCAAAGCCGCAAAAGATGGGGACAAAGAGGAAGTGGAAAGGCTGCTTGCCAACTATGCAAAAAATGTTGATGCCAAGAATAGACGAGGATCGACACCCCTGCATCTGGCTAGTGAAAAGGGAAGTGCACAAGTGGTTGATGTACTAACTGCCAACGGGGCCGACATTCATGCCAAGAATAAAAATGGAATGACACCGTTATTTGTTGCGAGCGAGAATGGTTTTGCAAATGTAGTTGAGGCGCTTATCGCCCACGGTGCGGACATCAATACTAAGGACAACAAAGGAGAGTCGCCACTTCATGCAGCTAGCTTGAATGGGCATGTTGATGTTGTCTACAAGCTACTCAACAATGGGGCTGATGTTAATGTCAGGCAAGGGTTGATGATGGGGTATGGGGTAGGGGGGAGCAAGAGCTGGAAATTTACTGGAACGACACCCCTGCATTGTGCTAAGGACAGAGGCACAGCTGAGGTGCTGATTGCCCACGGCGCCGATGTAAATGCCAAGGCTAATGTTCTTGAATCAAAACCTCTATACAAAGAATCTACGCCTCTACATTTTGCCATCCGCAGATTTCGTTTTGATGTGGCCAAGGTACTGATTGCCAACGGAGCTAATGTGAATGCCACTACTGTCGCCGGAAGAACACCATTACACTTGGCTAGTGATGGGAATTCATATTCGCTTTATAATCACTACCTTGTTGATGCGATCAATGAACTAATTGAAAACGGAGCTGTTATCAATGCCAAGGATGATGGCGGAGCAACACCACTGCATTATGCCTCCAAAGATGGATGGGCCAATTTAGTGGAGGCGCTGATTGCAAATGGAGCCGATGCCAGTGCTAAGGATAATGGCGGATTGACTCCGTTGCGTTGGGCTCAGAATTTTCGCTCTAAGGGCGAGGTTCCCGCTTACAGTGATCATGACTATTATGTTATGGATATGATAAAGAAAGCTCAAGCTATAAGAAAGTAAATTCAGAATGCTCGAACACCACTCATCCAAGAGCATCAATCTTGTTTCTATGTATAACTGTCTCAGCTTCTTAAACGTTTAACTGCTATAACAATTCAAATAAAAATTGCTACTTCGACCTACTCATCTCACTGATCAGCAATAGCATCTTCAGAATGTTCAGTATCTCTTACTCCTTCGTACTGCTTGTTGATTTCTTTGCCTTCATCCTTTTTCGTTATCAACCATGGGATTGATAACAAATGAACAAAATGGGATGGCAAGCACGGCAGCACCCACAGAAAGAGCAATAATAACGTACGTAGATCCATCATTGTATTTTCCACTAAAGCTCTCTGCAGATGATTCATACGAAGTAGCATTGAACTCGTCATGATATATAACTGTGTCATCCAAAAGCGTCAATATTCTGGTGCGGTCATCGTCTTGTGACAATGGTTGGCCTGAAATACAGACTAAATCAATGCAATACCTATCCACACCCCCTTCAGGTAAGTTATGCCCAGAATGAGTCAAACAACGTGATTCCATCCTTCCTTTTTTATGAATGATAACATTTTCAGAAACGATTTCCTCGGGACGGAACGATGGCCAACCATGATGCAAACTCTCCTTTTTGAAATCATCAAACGATCGTCCTCGCGGAGCTAGATAACCATCCTGCTCTTAGAATGTGGGTTTATATTCAAAGATACGAACGAAATGAACTATCCCAAGATCGAATTGACAAGCTCGACAGTATTGGCTTTGTTTGGGATATACATGAACACAATTGGAATGTGAATTACTTCAGTATATGCGTTGTTTGTATCAAATTGTAATGTGATACATCATCTAACTCGTTACTCTGATGTGCAGNAACATGACCCAAGATCGCATTGATAAGCTTGACAGTATCGGCTTTGTTTGGGAAGTGGATCGTGCTCAAATTTGGGATGAGAAGTATGTAAGTAATGTTTGTGTTATCACTGGAATGAAAATCATCTAACTCAATACTTCATTCTACAGAATCAACTCGTGGAGTAAAAACGTAAACATTGCGATTTCCTTGTGCTCGCTAGCAACCCTATGGGACATTGGGTACCAGAGCAAAGGAAACTTCAATCATTGATAGGCTCTGCCACAATTTCAAGTGAAGACAAGCTCAGATTGGATCTCCTGAATATGTTTTTTTCAGAACTGTAAAGGCAAACGTAAACGCAATGTCTGTAGTATCAAGGGATGCAATAATGACCAGTATCTTTCAATGAAATTCTGTTTAGAACATGCTACGAATGGTAAAAAGGGCAAAGGCAGTCGCAAGGGATGAATGCAAGAAGGCGGGCAGATGAACTAGAGGCGGCGGCTCACTCGGCTCTTCCCGCCAAAAAGTCCAGCCTAACTAACATTATTAAATCTCAATGTAACGAACTGAAGCAGACAGGTATTTTATTTTCTCACGCTTTCGTTCATGCTGTCGTCATCTGTCATCATCATGACAGACTTCCTTCTCTGCAGCACCTGCAACAAACATCCCACTCGCCTGCCCCATCTTCCCTGCGGGAAATGCAGGCGCACTTCTCCTAAATCATGCCCTCTCCTCCAGACTGGGAGCGAACCAACAACTGCGGCTGCTGCCAATAATGATGACTCCGGTAGCAGCGCCAATAATCGTTGGAGCGGAGCCTTGATGTTTGCCTCTGCATTGTTTTCGGGATTTATTCTTTGGCGATTGAAAGTGACACCGTCTTCTTTGACGATGGCCGATAGTCATTATTCGTCGAATGCGTCTCGTACCATTTTGGAGTTTGGGGCAATGGTAGTGGTATCCTGTGCGCTCGTTCGTTATCTTGTCGTCTTTAGGGCTTTCTGTTTTCATCATCGCGGCTGGAATAACATTGACGATGAAGCAGAAGAAGTGGACGACATTCTTTCTACCATCAAAAATGAAGAGGAATGTTTGAGCTGCGAATCTTGCCTCCTCGATTGTAAGAATGGCCGTCATTATAGTGGACTCCGTACTGGTATGGAAGGCTTTCACTCAAACCTCCCGAGTTTTATCTTTTGCCAAGATATTCACGATGATAATGATGATACAATGTCTCCTCATCAGCAGAAAGAGATGTTATCGAGCTCACGCCCCATTCCCATAAAAAAACAACCAAACGCAGACAACGTGGAAGCAGCTCAGTTACAATCGAAAAAGAAGTATGACCTCTCCACGTGGAAAATGTACCATCGCATCATCGGGGCAAGGAGTAGGGCTCGCGCAGAAACATGCGGATTGTGTATGGAATCGATTATTGGATCAGGGGAGTTGGTGACGTTGACTATGGGCAAGAAAATCTGCACACAGACGAGAGAAAGTGAAGAAGAGCGTCTCCTGGCTGCTACTTGTCCTTCTGCGCTCTACTATTTGTCTGATGCTGCCTCTGCTGCTGATTCAAACTGTCATGATGGCTTTTTAGTGCGAGAGGATCATCAGGAAGAAGAAACACGCGAGTTGAAGGTTCATCGATCTTGCTACTATGGAGCGACGGGAGGGCTGGCCTGTGTTCACAGGAATGTGCAATTGGCAGAAGAGGGTATGGTTTTCCAGTTGGATATGTAATGAATTGAAATAATGACGGGAGGAGTATTCAAATCAATGAAGATACAAAAATATGATCAAAGTAATGTTTGAAGCAGTGTGAAATGTTTATTATCATAGAGTATTGTTTGCAACAGAGACCAAATCCCTTCCACGTTATAATCTACTCTAGACTCACGCTTCCACCACATTTTTTACAATGACATGGACCAGTTTAAGTCTTTGGCTCGCTAACATCATTATGAATTGATCTAGATTTTAGTTAGGTAGCAGCTGCAGCAACAGGTGCAGCACGCTGGCAAGTGATGGACTACTGTGTAGCTTGCTTGAGATTTGAGGAGAGGAGCAAGAAGAATGTTTCTCATGATAATGATCATGATCAAGATCAATAATCAACCTCTAATACTGCCAACACACAAAACAAACACAAAATTCTCACATTCCCTTATCATTCTCTGCACTTTGCCTAAAAGTCCAACACTAACACAAGATGTCACTAGAGACTAAGTCCTTCAGTCAACTTGCGCCACTTCCAGTGATGCTGCCATTTTTGGCTCAGATCACAGGTCAAACCAACAATTAATTGGAGAAGCTGGCTTCGGACAAAATGAAATATTGCTACCTTTTGGGTTGAAAGGTAACAGTTATATTTATCACACAATCATTTAGCTACTAAAGGTTGGAGTCTCAATTGTCAGGTCTCATGAATTTACTGGTTCTACAGCTACAGGATAACCCCATCTCAAGACCAAAAAATACATGTGTATCTTGCGACATGAAAATATGAAAAGCAGTACCACTACCACGATCGGGATGTCTGGTACTGTTACATCGCTTTCAGTTGTCCGCTACATCAACGCCACACACACACACAACAATGCACAAACCACCACTGATAATCAAGAACACCACACCATCATCGATGCTGCATCCAACACACGACCATGATTCCAGCAAACCAGGACATCCCAACCGTGGTAGTGCTTTTCATAGGCTGAAGACATCTCGGCCATCAACAGTCTCCACCCACTTAAGTCAAGCAGCAAAAGCATCCGATTAGCAGTGTCTATGGTGTTCTCTGTGACTCTTTCCTATCTGTGTTTGCCAAGCAGGCTCTGTGAACAGCCCGGTGATTGGTCAGCAACAGCAAGAGCCAGAGCCAGAGCCACTGTCCATCACGACAGGACCTTTGGCAGAAAGGTTGAAGACAATTCTCAATGCAGACCCACCACATTCATCTCATGGACACCAAGCTCTGATCTCGAATCTTTCATTACCAAGATCAGATCAACAGAGATCCTCAATGTCAATGATTGCTTGAGAGGATCCAATGGCAATGGAAGAGAAGCAACTGATTTGACTACTGTTGATGCAGATGCAGCAACAATTCTTTGGTGTTTGTTCTGGAGCCTTCCAACCACAGACTGCTAAGTACATAGGTACCATGCCACAACAAGAGTGAAATTCGATTTCAATTTCAATTGAATCTAATGCAACTTGAAGCAAATCTTTCTAAAGGATAACCCCTTATAATAATTGTCCATATTTGCCTCTTTCCAACAACGGAATCAGTACATGACATCATTATTGCATCATACAGACATTTGGGACGTAAGCAATAGTCGACGTGGTCAAGGTTTGACACCAAACAATGCTAAAGATACCGTGGATACCGGATTTAAAGTAGCCCTTCTTCGGGCGCGCCCGACGTTATTTTAATTTCGTTGTTTTGTTAGAGAGCTATATCGTTCTGTGATTAATGATGATAGCCCTTTCACTGTATTAAAAATTGCACATCCACTTCATCCACTGTTTTGCAAGAATGCACGAAATAATACCGATGGCGGTACAACAATGAGATTGATTGCTTGAGAGGAAACACCACGACGTGGTTCACCTCCATCGGAACTCATCCCATCTCGACGTTCATGTTTCAGTCCTCACATCATACCACATCAAAACTAAAACGCCATGACAGAACGCCCCGGTCTGAAAGGCCGCCTGGCCCGCATGTTCCTCAACTTCCTCGACGAGCACGGCGATTACCGAACCCAACTCGAGGAGGCCGCAGCTCGAGCGGCCGCCGCATCGGCCTCCTCCCTTTTAGCCAAGGATCGCGAGGGACGAAAGAAGAAGAGGAGACGCGGTCGTTTCGGTTTGGGTGGCGATGACGACGACGAAGAAGAGGAGTACGAAGAGATTGATCAGCAACAACAATCTCCGCCCAAACAGAATCAGCTGCCCGAAGACCCATACGATCAAGTCCAATTCTACATCCGTACCTTCCGCCAACGAACCTACGAGCAATTCACCGATCAAGTCCATTCGACCAAATTGTCCATCCAAAATTGGCTTCACGACGAATTGCACCATCCTCTTCACGTTCCAGCTCTAAGCATGGGAATCCTCCTCTTATGCTTAGCCATGATGGGATATCGTCGACGTAAAGTCAAGATGGATGCATTGTCACGCGTGCACGGTATCATGGGTAAAAAGTTCGTGCCTTCGACATATCTCCATTCCAATTTTTGGAAAGGTAGAATCATGGGGGAATATTCACAAAGTGGAATGGAGGAGATTGAAAAGTTGAAAGCCAAGGCTGTCAAGGCGGAAGAGGCTGCTTTGGCTAGTATGAGACCTTATCAGCGTAAAAAGTACGAGAGGTTGCAAACCATGGAAAGGATTGGAGAGCATATCGTTAGTGTTTGGTTGATTGTTGGGATGGCTGCCAGTTTGTGTTGTGCGGTGATTAGTATTGGGAGGTTGTATGGGTATTTTATGGAGTATGGTCTTGTTGTCCTTGAAAGCAACGGTGAAAATGAAACATTGGATGGATTCATTTATTCGATGGACGGACCTACCGACAATGATGGATATCCATTGAATCTGAGGAATGTGGCAGAGGAGAATTATGCAAATTGTCTTGCGGAGGCTGAGGCCAATCGAGTGGATGATCCAACAACAGTTTGCGATGTGCATGCCTTCTTCGAAGAGGCTGCTGCTGCTGCTGCTGCTCAACAAGAACAAGAGGAGATCACTCTGTCACCTCTCCGACAACAGATTCTACAACTTTTAACCAAGACAAGCCTCCCCCCCTCATTCACCAAATATATCGCAGCACTACCCACCCAAACAGTCGCCTACCTCTCCTCCCTATTCTCATTTGCACTCCTCCTCCTATCCCACTACATCTCCCATAAAATTCACGTGGCGGCATTATCCAACGATCCCATGAAACACTTTGTTGCCACGGCGAATGATAATACCATAAAGGCGGATGGGACTGTTGTGGCAAAGAAGGGGGAGACAGAAGCACAGAGAAAGAGGAGGGAGAGGATGTTGCAGCAGGAGAAGATGAAGGCGCAGATGGCTCAATTGGCTATGGAGGCGAAGCAAAAGGGTGAGTTAATGCGTTGTTTTCTGCAGATTGTGGTGTGACATCGATCATCCGGGGCTAACGTTTGTATTTTATTCCTTCAGTGGATGAAAGAAGGAGAAGATTGGAAGGAGAAGAAGCTGTCAAGAAGGAAGAGGAGCAGGCTGAAGTCAAGAAGAAGGAAGAGAGGGTAAGTGACACTTGGGCCTACGTTGAATTGGCATATTTTTACGCAAAATTCTAATGGTATGATTGTCCAACCACACAGGATGAAACTGTCAAGATGTATTCACGTCAATTCATGATGCTTAAAGCGGGTGTTCCGGATGGAGCTATTCTCAACACATTTTTGGCCGAGGGTATTGAAGATGAAGAGGGGAAGGAGATTCTTGAGAAACTTAGGGAGATCAAAGGTGTGTTTGTGGTCTGCTTGAGTTGTTATACTTGTCAGTTTTCGTGGGCCAAATGATATCTAATACGATTGACTCCTTGTATCATAGAAACTCGCGCCAAAGAAGCTAGGGAGGAGGAAAAAAAAGAGGAGGCACGTCGCAAGAAGGAAACTGATGAAGAGAAAGAAAAGGAGCGTATTGCTGCCGAGAGGTTGAGAATGATGAAGCAAGGTGGAGGCAGTTTTGGAGGCAGTAGTGCAAAGAAACCCCCACAATCTGTTGGCCAGCCGTCATTTGTTAGAGGAAAGTCAGCCGGATCTGCTGCATCTTCTGCCAAGACCGGTTCGCTAAGCTTCTCCAAGGCGAACTTGCGCAATTCCCTTCCTGTCAATACTTCGTCGGAGATTAAAATCGCTGATAGAACATCTTCACCAACAACGTCTTCGGTTGCTACATCATCTACAACCAGAACTGCATCAAGCTCCAAGAAGGAAGATCCCAGTGTAACCAAGAGTAAAATGCTGGGTGACATCGGAAAGGTCAGCCTGGGCTCACTGCGCAAAACAAAAACACCAGCCAAGGTCGGCGTGAAAGTGATTGATGGATCCTCCGGAGAAGCTGGGAGCAACAATGATTCGAGTCCTCTTGGAACCAAAAAGGTTTGGGACAAGGATAGCCATCAGTGGGTCTCTACAACACCACTCAAATCCAACGTCACTCCTGCTGTCGAGAGCAACTTCATCAAATTGAAGGATGAAGAGGAGAAGAAAGAGAATGAATCCTCGCCGCCACTGGTTACCAAGCAAGTATCGGAGCTAACATCATCTGATGGTATAGATTTGGACGAAAGCCCAACTCCACCTCTATTGACTCGTGTTTCCTCTCCATCAACTGATTTCGTCTCAGTCGATACAGCATCTAACCCTACTGACATGTTTGAAACTCCCTCTGGATGGGGTAAGCGTCTTAGCGCAGCTGACATTCAAGCACAGATTGAAGCGGTCGAAAATGAAGATGAAGAGGATGATGAAGAGTCCATTGAACACGAACCACAAGACTTGAACTTGGGGCCCAATTCTTTCTATTCTCCAGCATTTGATCAAGCTATTCGCAACTCAAATGCATCCTGGGACCGTCGTCCCTCATCTCGTGATATCATGGCCCGGATTAAAGAGGCCGAAGAGCTGGAGGCGAAACATGCAGAGGTTGAGGATGACCTTAAGCGAGCTGAGATGATCCGTTCCAGGATGGCGAACAAATTTGGTTTGACTATGATTGGAGAGGATCAGAAGGAACCAACAACCAGTGTCGAGGTTCGGCGCAAGGCTAGGAATGGTGATGATGATGCCAGCGAAGTGTCCGAGTTGTCCATGACTACCTACGAAGAAAATGCTATGGATTTATCTAAGGGTAGATCAATTCCTCATTCGCTCTTCCTCCGTCAAGACTCAGGCAACGCCAAGGTTCCGTTCTCACCTGCGCTGACTTCATCTCCGTCCCCTGGCTTCCTCCACTCCAAGGGCTCATACAACGAGAAGGCCCAAGAAGCGATTCGTTTGGCAGAAAAGGACCAGCTAAACCTCCCTCCTTTGCCTGTAATTCATGATGAGTCAAATAGCACTGTAAAATCTGATGCCATGTCAGGCAAGACTTCCAAGGCCGAGTCAAGAGAAGAGGCAGAGGAGGAAAAGCTGCGTAGAGAACGAGCAGGTGCGGATAGGTATTTATGTATTTATTTCTTCTCCGTTTATTTATGCACACTAACTGATTGGTTATTGCCTCCTCAACCTTCAGAGAAACGCGCAAGAAAGATGGAAGAAATGGCAGCTAAATGCAACAAGGGAGAAGACGATGGCACTTCAGTTTCTGGCCTCTCAAAACTTCGTAGAAGGCGCAAAAAGATGAATCAAGATGACTTGGGTGCACTAGAAGATGTCAAAGACACCCCCAAGGAGGAGCCTGTTAATGCTAAAGAAGAGACAGAAGAGGAGAAACAACGCCGTCTGCGAGCAGGTACGTGTTTTTGTCTTTGATCTTCGCTTTTATCAAGAATGCTGCTAATTCTTGTTTGTTCTGTAACTACAGAAAAGCGTGCTAAAAAGATGGAAGAGTTGGCAGCCAAGCGCAATGCCGGCAAAGACGATGACACTGCTGTATCTGGCATCTCCAAGCATCACAGAATGAGGCGCAAGAAATCTGCTTTGGCTGCTGATGCCGAGGTCAAAGCCAAAAATGACTGGTGCAACAGTATCTTCGGAAGTGTGTTGAATGCAGAGCAAGCTCAGTGGCAACGTTCTATATACAGCCACGTATTGAATGCAGAACAGACCCGTGAAGCGAATGTTGAAATGAAGCGTTCCATTGAAGAGATGAACGAGCAGGCACACAGAATCCTGGAAAACCAAAAGAAGCTCGAAGCCAGATCAAAGAAATTCGCAGCGAAGGCCAATCGATTCCACAAGCTCCGCCAGGAAGGCGCTACCGATGACGATGAAAGCAGTGTTATGAGCTCAAAGTCGAGATTGAGGAGAAGGCGTGCACGCAAGTCTACGTCGAAGCCAATGGATGTTCCAATGGAGGATGTTCCAGTGGAGGAGGCACCGGCAGATCAGACTGTAATGGACGAAGCTATCGTTGGAGAAAACAAACAAGACGACGAAGCTCTTCTGTGGAGTAAAAACGTGTTTTCTAACGTGTTGTGCGCACATCAAAATCAATGGACCAAGAACATTTTTAATCAGGTCATCAATTCTGATAGCAAACGCGAGCAAAGATTAGAACTCGAGGCCTTTATTGAAAGTCAGAGAGCTGCAGCAGAGGCTAGAATGGAAAAGGAGAAGCAGAATGAACTTCGCGCGAAGAAAATGGAAAAGATTCAATCATCGAGAAATACATTTAATGAAGAGAACATTTCCCCAGCCACCGAATCAGTTGCAACAGGAGGAAGTTCTATGAAGAAAATGAGGGATAGGAGGAGGAAAGCCGCTTTAGCAAAGAAAGCCGCCCAGTCATGATGGAGTTGGTATGTTTGAGATGGCGCCTCTCCCGTGCTATGCAGAAAAATGAACACTGATTTTTGCTCATGAACATAGTTGGCAACTAGCAAAGTACATAATACGTTGCAAGAAGTGCTTTGGTGAATAGCAGTCGATATTGAATATTATGTTTGCACACCTTAAGTACTAAAAATGACTTCTGCCTCACGGTCTGAATACTCAACAAAACTCGGGTTCAGTCATAACAGTAATATGAGGTTTTTGGGTTCAGTTGAATGAAGATTCTTCGGTTGCAAAATTGGCAAGATGCAAGATGTTATGATTAGTCTCATCAGATTGAGTAGAACAACGCTTCCTCTCCTTTTCTCATCATATGAAGTGCCGCAAGTGGCAAACAACGAATTGGTACTGATGACCCGCCCACAAGATGTCGTTGCCAGATGTTGTTTTAGAGTCCGGCTTTGAGTATTGTAGAGCAACGCTTCCTCTCCTTAGAGCCGTCGAACCGGTACCAATGACCCGTCCACCAAGATTATGTCGTTGCCGCTCAGTTTAATACCGGATGGCAGTACAATGATACCAATCGACGGAGGCAGATGTTTAATCAGGTGAGCAGGTTTCAATGCCGTTCAATGCGCTCTTCATTGCTCAGTCTAGCAAGGCATTCCCATCTTGCCAGTTCGCAAGTAAGGAGCAAACACAAACAAGATCAGACCAACGCATTGATCGCCAATTGCTCGTCCTGATGGTCCTCATAAAATAAACATTGATACAAATCATTCCTCCAGAACATCCATCACTTCATACCTACAAATGAGCATCATGAATACATCCTCGAAGAGAGTCTCGTTCTCCGAATCCAGCCTGCTAATTTTAACCAATAGATTGCACAGATCCGAAAAACCCATGCTGTGGAACTCACGCGAAGAGATCTACGCTTCAAAGATCCGATGGTCTAAGGAAATCAAGCAAGTCCAGAGCATTGACATGACGTTAGCCAATCAAGTCGACGCAAGTGATTTCATGGGCATGGAGCGCTATCTTTCAAAACAGATTCAGGAACAGGCAGAAGAGAATCGCAAGAGTTACATTCAGTCAGTTGTCAAGGCCCAGAACCAGTACCCGAACCATCACGACTTTGCCTCGTTTTGCCGCAGCAGAACTGAAGATGTAGTTGCAAGATCCCACGCAGTAGGCCTTTTCTATCTCAACAGACAGTTTCAACAAGAGCAGTCCAAGAAGTGCAAATCAAAGTTCCAAGAAACCAAAGACACTTCAATCGAAGTCTGCAAGGCTGGCTACAAAAGGCACTCATCGGATCCCACTGGCAGGATGATGGTTGGTGCTAGTCATAAGCTTAATGGTTTCAAGAGGTCTGGTCGACGAAACAGTACCACCGCCCGATGTGCATGAGCGTTTAAGATGTCTATGTTGTCTATGTTAACTTAAGTAAAGTTGAATCAGTTCCATCATTGTTCGTTATTAATTTGTAGCCTTAACTCTTAACTCAATGCACTTTAGACTTGTACATTGCTGTAAGGTTTTTCGTTTCAGCATCTATTCCACTACATTATCGTTTCTGATACCCACCCTCTCTCCTCTTCAACCTCTCGTCAGCCTCCATCCATCCTTTTGTCCCAACAGGATGATCAATCACAAACCCACAACTCTGCATAAATGCATATGCAGTCGTAGGTCCAACAAACTTGAACCCCTTCTTTTTCAAATCTTTACTCATTGCCTCACTTTCCGGAGTTTTGGATGGAATGTCTTTGAAGGATGCCCACGAGTTGAGTATCGGCTTGTTATCCACAAATGACCAAAGGTATGATTTGAATGATGTGATGGTGCCTTCTGCTTTAAGAGTTTGGATGACTTTTGCATTGTGTATCACTGATTCCAGTTTGCCTCGATGTCGTACTACTAATTCAGTTGGATCATTTGATTCTTTAGCAAGCATCGTGTCGACGTCGGAACTAGTCATGGATGCAACTGTATCAATATCAAACTCGTGGAATGCCTCACGATATGCTTCGCGTTTGTAGAGTATTGTTCTCCAGGAGAGACCTGATTGTGCTCCTTCCAGTGATAGTTTTTCGAATAGCTGATTGTCTGTTTGGTAGTACTTTTCGTGACCCCATTCATTTATCATGTAATCTGAGTACAGTTGATCGTTTTGAACGAATGATTCATACCATTCTTCGCTGCTGCCACAGCCAGAGGTTGATTTGCTTGAAGAAATTTGTTTCTGTCTCTTGCGTCTAGGTTCATCTGATCCATTGTTTCCAGAAGACATGTTAGCTGTGTACGTGTTCCGATTCGTTGGTATCACAGATGTTTGCAGGTGATGTTTCGTTCCAGTATTATGCACTTGGCGTGATGTATATACGAGGTGTGGCGATCGAAATACAGTGATAGATAGTGCCAGTAGATGCATCAATTCAAACAGATGGAAGACGAGATAACTGTTTATCAAGACGGCTGCATTCGTTTGGGTGTTGGTGATGGCTGATGGATGTTTTGTGTTGTGTTTGATGGTTGATGGTTGATGGACGTGCCAATGAATTCGGGGCGCCTTGCCCCCTCCCCAAGTAGAAAAGAGGGCAATCAGCACACAAAGGGGAAAAGAAGACCGGGTGCCCGCTTAATTTTGGCGCGGTATCCCGGATTTGGTGTCCAATCAATGCAGGGAAATGGACACAAAAATAAGGTCCACCCTTCGATTCTAACGTGCAAAGTATTTGTTGAAGCAATCTACACGACGCAAACATGACATAAGCCGGCGCCAAAGTTGCAACAATGATAAGAGGCGCTTCGCTCTCATAATAATAATTGTTTCATTCATTTCAAAGACACCACTTCCATCTGCCACATTGCCGTGTGTATCAATCATTGATTAAACACATCGTGTGGTATCTCATCGGGGCATCATCCATCACCTCATTTGCAAATCCATCACATCTCGTGCACATCATCCATCAACCTAGATCCATCAAACATCAACCATGGTAGCCTCCAAAGTATCGAATGCCGGATCCAAATCCGAAACGGTCAACTACCTCCTCCTCTACGAAGCCATGGTCCGTCACCAAGACCTCGAATTCGACGCCACCCACGATCACATAAAGCTCACCGTCGACCGCATCAAGCACTTGGGCCGTCCCAAGCAAACCAGAGGCGAACCAGGACTCACCGAGGAGGCACCCCAGGGCATGTTGACCTACCTAGAAATGAGACGCTGCCTGCTGAGATTGGGGTATACGTGGAACAGATCTTTGCCCGCCACATCCCAAACTGCGTATTACGATGACGATGTGTCCATTGCATCTGTGAATAGCTCCTCTACCTTTTTGAGTGGGCAGAATACAGCCAATGCTAGTAACGTCTCTGCATCGGCAAGGGATATCATTGCTACGGATGCTCAGCTTATCATGTTGTTGACTACGCTGGTGGAGATGGAGGAGCAGGTGAGGGCTGCCAAGATTAAGAATGAGGAGGGGGATGATGCAGAGAACAAGGGGTTGTTTTTGCCGGAGTTTATTCAGGCTTATAAGGTGAGATAGATTGCTCTTTTCGGCTGCACAATTCATTTCTTTTGTTGGATTCAGGTATCTAACTTGACGTCTGTGAATATAAAGTTGATCATTGGGGGGATGCAGTCTTTGCAGACATACCCAAACCCTGACATGGACAAACCCGAAGAGGTCAAGGCAGCATGTGGCAGTTTGAAAATTGATGAAAAACTCCTCCTATCCCTTCGTCAAAGGAGCCGTGAACGCACCCTTGGTCTACTTCGTCTCTTTGGTCCCAAGGAACTTACCATGCACCCATCCATTGCCAAAGGCAGAGATTCACCTGTGCAATCAGCTGGAGAATCCCCCACCTCACGCAGCAGCAACTCCCAACGAGGTAACAAACGCACCCCCAGTCCTAGCGTAATGAATTCTCGTTCCATCCTTCCCAAGGATGGATTACAACCCCGATTGTCGGATGCTGAAATTCGTAAATTGGTACATTCGAAGGATACAGCTCTAGCCAAAATCTTGGAAGAGCATGAAAGTGAAATGAATATGATGGCTACCAATATGGAGGAATTGCGTATGAAGGAGGCTAGGATTCAAGCTGCCCTTAAGAAGAGAAAGAAGAGGACTCGATTGGCTGTGGTTCTCGGTGCTGTATTGACCGTATGTGGTGGTGTAGGCATCGAGTACTACAGACAGGAACAAGTGGCTCGTGAAATCACCATGGGAAGGGAGGCGGAACGTGCGGCGGATGCCGAGACTATTCGCAAGCTCGAGTCTGAAGTCAAGGCTCTATCATCGAAACTGCAAGATGCCGAAGCCACCATCCGTTACGAAGAAAGCCGATATGAATCCATCAAGGCATCTTCTACCAAGACCACCAAAGAATTGGAGGCGATGCAAGTCAAATGGCTTATGGATCAGGGCGAGCTTGAAAAGTGTCGTGTGCAGCGCAAGGAGTTGGATGGGGACTTGTCCAAGTTGACAGCTCAGCATGAGAGTGTCACAGAAGAGGTGGTATGGTGCCGTGAACGGTTGGAGAGCACAGAACGTGCCATGGAGGGCATGGAAAGAGCTTTGAAGGCCAAGAATGAAGTAGTTGTTCAAGGGGGACAGGCACCGACGTTGAAGGAGATTACCAAGAGTATTGATGCCGAAGCTGATGCTGCCGAGAAGAAGAAGGATGGCAAACATAACAAACCGGTGCAGATGGAGATGAAGTATAACAAGAGTTTTAGAAATGCTGTGATTTTAAGGCAGCTGTATTCGGCTGTAGGTGGTATGGTTGCTAGTGTATTGGCTCAGGGTCTTTTGCCCGGCATTGGAAGGATCTTGGGTATGATGTTCTTGGGTGTTTAGAGATGAGAATCTGGTGTTGGTGGTACGTGTTGATACTGGGTGCTAATGGAAATGCTTTTCGGTGTAAATGAAGAGATAATCATGTGGAGTAGCTTCAGAATGAAAGAATCTGACATCCTGTGAATTTTAGTTGTTATGTGTTTTGTGACAAATGATCAAGTTCGGTGTCAAGAATAGAAGGATAGAGACACAGCAGGGTCAGTTTGAGATGCGGTACTGAAATAGTTTGGACCTCTTTCCACGTGTACAAGTTGAAATTCAGTGCCCAAGACAATCCCTGTGCGAAGTATGTTATCAATTTTGGCTTTGTTAAGAAGCTCACCGCAAATGGGAGATTATGAAGCGCACTTCTGAAAGCAATGGAAGTTCTAACAATAGATGGCTAAATAATAGAATTCATTGAAACAAATAGGTGTGAGTACGCCTTGGAGATGCTTCTTGCTTTAGTGTTACATCTCAGATTTCGTATTTCCTCTCCTACTGTTGTCTTGTTTTCATCTTACAAGCTTCTCACTATCCATTGACTTGTTTGAACCATCAGAGCTTCGGTCACAGTCTCTGAAAGATTGACGGCGAGTCAACTCTCCCATTTTCCATTCACCTCTTACATAACATTTGACATCATCGCTGCTGCAGTAGTGAAAGACTCCTAGTCCGTCTGGCAATCTTGAGTCGACATCAATCTGGCCGAAATACAATCCATGAAGAAAAGTCATGAGAGTTCCACGACATTGATGACGTCACGCAGCGATTGAACGTAGGGCTTGAATTCGAGTTGGCAGATTCAGATGATAACGAGTCGCTGCTGCAAGAGGATAGATCTGCGCTGCAAACAGCAGTTACTGCAGTATAATTCGATGGAGTACGGGAATAATTATTTCCCTTCATTCGGCTTGGAGGCAGTGACTTGCCTCGATCTTGGTCCTTCATTCTCTTTGGAGGCAGTGACTTGCCTCTCACCATGTTCTTCAATGATGACATTTTCTTGACTGATTTGCTTCTTCGAAGAATCATAGCTTGTACAGACTCTTGATGTGCATCCTTTCTTGATGGGCGAATCACTGCTGGTATGGGTTCTTGGTGCACCTGCACTGCTGGCTCCTGGATGCCGATTCTTTTCTGGCAGTCATCAGTTGCTTCTTCTTTATTCTTGGCATTCTTCAACTCATAGTACTTCTTTTTCCAAATGCCACAGAGAATACGAACCAGTTCGACTTCAGATGGTGACTTCTTTCGACCACTTTCAGCACCTTCTATCTCATGACTGCATTTGATTACTTGGTTTTCAGAGCTATGTAATAGTGAAATCACCACGTCTTCTAACTCCGATGTCGTCTTCTTCATCGCATCCATATCAAGTTTCATAACGTTTGTTATCTCGTGCAACACCGTGCGTTCTTGTATAAGCTGCTGATGTAAGTCCTCATATCTTTGCTGCAATACTTTGTTTCTGCTTTCTAACTCCTTGCATCGTAGGGACAGCAGCACCACTTTGGATGATGGGCTTGTCTCGTTTACTGTTCCAGGTAGGCCCATGCTGATTTGCAATGCTGAATTTATGTGCTGTTTGTTGGATCTGCAATACTTAATAAACGAATAAAGCAACGATTCAAATACTGATGCAATGATGACTTCCTTGATCTACCCTGCAGCCAAACAAGATGGTGAATCAGAACAGTGCAAATGTGCTTCGCGTACCACAAACTTTCAGACGATAAGGTGTTAATAGTTAATAACCCACAGCCATTGATGACTCCCTTGATCTACGCATCACATTCGCCTTTCAAGAAGGACAAGTAATTTACTTACATTATGCAATCATGCACTCAGCATTCACAGAAGTGATGAGGTTGTCTCGCCATCATCTTGTTACGAGCGACGAGCTTAGCAATTGATGAGCAGGGCTTGTTAATTTGGCACGAAGTAAGAGAGGCCCAATAGATGGGCTCGCTCAAGAAAGTTCGCTCCAACCAAAATAGTTTATTTGGAGCAGAGGAAATCCTTTCTCAGATGAAAATGCCGCCAAATTAATATGGGTTCCTATGTAGGAAACTGAATTTGAATTGATTGAGCCCATTTTATGCCAATCTGAGAGTTCAAGAAAAAGAGTGGCCCATTTAGAATGCCAAGTCGATGCACATGACATCCACGGACATCTCAATGAGAGCCATCGTTGGGAGCTGAAAGATCCAATTGATGTTTCACCCGCTGTTCCTACTGCGATGGTAGACAATGAAGAAATGAGGGAGAAGAGGAATTGAATGTAGCGAGCTCCAGCTCCTTTCAACCGAGCCTTAATAAAACTAATTGATGAAATAATGAAGTCGATGAAAGCACCCTCTGGCCAATGGTAAGTTCGTTTCGCAAATTGTCGCCATGCGTGCATTTTCCGGGACTATTGGTTCACTTGTAAATCCATCGATATCTGCAATAAATCGAATGGATTGAACGGTTCCCCTAATTTGTTTTGACACTATGGGCTAATGCTTAATGCTGGTGTTAGCATCGCCCTCTTTGCGATAACACATTGGCTTTTGTCTGTTGAACTGAGCTAAAATGAATTATCCTGACACTCTCTTCACCACTCACAAACCAAATATTAGGCCGGATCCATCTCTGGTGGTAGCAAACTCCTTTGAGAGCAAGTCTCCTGCCTCCTCCCCTGCTAGATCATATTATACCTATAGAACTCCCGGTCTATCAATCAGCCGCAGCTTTGATAAAGAAACCTACATAAACACATACCCGTCTTCGCCGACAAGCGCCTTTCATATGCCGGAGGTTCGTCCCAAGGTTTATGCAACCAGGCTGTGCAAGATTGATGATGGATCAGAAACTTCTGATACTACCGTTAGCAAAGAAACGGGGGAACAACATAACGAAGAGTGTGAGGTCGAAGTCGTGGCTATGGATACTTCTGAAGTTGTAGTGGCTCAAGATGGAGCTGTCGGATCTTGTGATGTTGTTGAGAAGCACACCGAGGACAACAAGTCTACCAACTCGGAAGTGCAAGTCCCTGATCGACAAAAGTCCGCCATGCAGGCGTTTTTGGCATCGCCCACGAGTCTCAATTGGGATGATCTGGTCCGTTCCATGCGGGAGGAAATGTTTGTTAAAACGGTTACCATCAAACAGAACAAGAGCGATGACAGCAGTTCCATTGGCAGTCTGGGAAGTAGCAAAGGCGACAATAAATCGACTGGTAGTATGAATTCAAGTTTGAGTTCCAAGAGTGCATTCCTAAAATCTGCAAGGGGCAGAGCAAAAGGTAAGGGAGGCCCCGGAAGGAGAAGCGGCAGGAAAAAGGAGAGCTTAGAAAAGAAAGTGGAGCGAGTATTGTCCAGTGGGGATCGGACGAAGAAGAACTACCAAGATGAATCACATCCATTACTGGCAAGAGGCAAGGCTTTGGGTGGCAAACGTTGCGCTTTCTCGGCTGTCACCAAGCTGCCTTCCATTCCTTGCTCGCCCAACACTCCTCTTGGAGAGAACAGCACCAACCTTGTCTCGCCGCCCAAAATAGAGAGGGAGACTTTGTTCAATCTAGTCAAGCCTTCCCCGACTCCTATTGAGTATGAAGTTGTAGCTCCTCAACCAATAGAAACGTTGAAACGGGCACAAGTGCCCTCGCCGAAGGTACGAAGTCAAACACAGCAAATAAAGAGCCGTACACCGTCTAACTTGACTCCAGCAGAAGATCCGCCACTCCTCCTCAAAATGTCAATCTCTGCCGATTCCGATGAAGATAGTTTCTACTACCACATCCGAGGTAAGCCTGACAAGGCCGTAAGTCCGGGCAGGCCCAAGTCTTCCAGCACCAAGGTCAAAGGTCATAAGAACCCGTATGCGTTCAGCAATCATCCTCTCCTCCCTGCTGTTGTAGAAGAGGGAAATATACCCCCCTTCCCTACCACATTTGACGAGCTTGATAGCAGCGATATACCTTCGAGTCACGATGAAGAAGATTCAATGCAGCCAGAAATTGGAGGAGCAGCTTTAGGATCATTTGCAGCATCGATTGAACCAACCTCTAGCATGGCTAGATTGCACATGTACAAGTATCCTTCGAGGAGAAGTCGTAGGCGATCATTCTGGAAAATATTGGCACCTTGTTGTATGCGTACCAAGGCAGAGGTTTAAGTTGGGATACTGAGTGCAGACGTTGCGGCTGTAAAAAAATTGTACAGTTCAATAGTTTTTAGGCTGATGATTGGAAATATCGATTAACATTTTCATGTCACTGTAACTGGACTTCTTCTCTGTAGCAATAACGAATAATAAGTGTTACTTAGACTCAACATTCTCCACTATCTCAACAGTGTCACATGAAACTCTCTACCAACTGTCACTTGTCATTTTCGTCCAAATCAACGTATTGTAATCATCCCACTGCGATTCATCACTGTAACCATTTTCCAAGTTCTCCTTTCCTTGGTTGGCGCACATGGTGAACAAATTGCAAAGACTGCCACCTAACGAATGTCCAATGCACATTACCTCGTGACATGTCTCCAGTGCCGGTTTGATAATCGATGCATACTGAGAATCATGAGTGATGCTCCATAATTCATTCTTGACTCCAGAATGAACTCCGTTACGGCCACAATACGATGTAGGATTGTTGTTCCATCCCACAAACTCAGTAAGGTCAGCTAATCCATCCGAACCTTCAAAGGATATAATACACTTTCTATAGCTGTCATTGACGTCATTTTTCAATACGATAACTGCATCACTATCAGTACTCGACATGAAGGAACTCTGATGCTGCATCTCCGCTAGCAATTGATAACCCAGAGCACTCACTCCAGGTATTCGATTGATACTGTCGGACCTGTAATTTCTTAGACATTGCCACACGCTATCGGCATAGGTACATCGGGCTGCACTCACAAGACTTGTTAGTAAACCGCCAATCGATTGCTTCACTCTCATCAATCTGGCTTCGTAATGATCGTCCAAACTGTGAATATGAGATCCTGGAACCATCTCGCTGGGCACGCCCGAATCTGGCCACCACTGAAAGTTGTGCTCATAAGTACCGTCGCTGCATCGTTGATAATTGTATTCGTATGCACCATCCACACTGCGTAAGATCAAGGTATCCATCTTGGGATGCATATACCCATCTTTAATATTGATCTGTGATGCAAAGTCGACGTTGGTGGTGTGCAGCCCAGCCGATTGTTCTTGGCACCAGAATTGATACCATTCGCATGTGGTGGATTGCGTCGTCATGTCTTCTGTGTAGGCTCGTATCCCGGGGATGCAGGCGTTGTTTGGGTTGGATTGATGGGTGTTTAGGGTTATGGAGGGTGCGCCGTAGGTGTAGAGGTAGTCTACTAAGAGTTGGGCAGAATAGGAGGATGTGTCCTCGGTGGATGGATACGAGCTTTGCGATAGGTCCGTGTTTTGTTTGTTGTTGTTTTTGTCGTTTTTGGAGTTGTTACGAAGTGACCTGCCGACTTGTTGTTCAGATGAGGCAAGGTTGGCCATCAGAGCAATAATGAAGGTAGCTTTCAAAGAGATCATGGTTGATGTATCCAGTTGTTGAGACGAAGATTCATTGCAGTTGACTGCAAATATCGATTATCGTAATGAATAATTTACGAGGCAAGATTTCTGCTGCGGCTCGGGTTACAAATCCAATCCAACATTAGATCCCGTAGTTGTTCCCACTGAAAAATCGTACGGCGGATAGCAATAGATACCGGCTGATTGATAAAGCTAGAATTGAAATTGGATTTGCTCTGAGTTCGGCTTTGCGTTCATTGGCAAGTAGTTCAGTGGAAGCCAATCCAGAACCTTTCGACGTAACAAAATTGGCATCTATTCAAATTTTGTGCAAGAAAGGAGGCAATAGAGTCTATTGGCTTTGGCTTCTGAACGGAAAGAAAAGATGGTCCGAAAAGTTGGACGGACGTTTGATTACGACCATAAGAAGGAAAATTACGTCATGATTGTTTGTTGGGGAAATAACCGTTTCGTCCCCCGCCTTTGCGTGAAGGTAGCCCAAGACAACAGCAGACAAACAATAAGTATCAAGAATACAAACACCTTTGTTGCAAGACGTTTCATCCCCTGATCAATCTCGCAACTGTATCGTAGTGCATTTAATGCTACAATTTCATTTCAGATCAATTGGCAAACACACGATGAGGACAATAATGAAGCTCTTATTGATCCTAACCGCACCCACGCTCACATCCGCCACCGCCCAATGCTACGGTTACAAACCCATGCCAAGTGTATCCACATACCTCGGTGCAAACATCAATTACGATACCTCCAACAAAATCTGCTGCAATAATCACAGGTACGCAGAGTACAGCGGCTACCTCAATGCACCGGAGGTAAACCTATTCAGTCGTCTTGATCCTCACAACGAAACAATATTCTACGACAGTGTTTGCGGTATACCTCTCTTTATCGCACCAAGAGGACGATCCTTTGACGAATGGAAACAAGAAAGTTTGCACCATGGCTGGCCCTCGTTTCGTCATAAGGAAATCGTTTCTGAAAATGTAATCATTCATCCTGATGGTAGGATGGAATCCAAATGTTTGACGCATTTGGGTCATAATTTACCTGAGGGTGGTACGGATAGATATTGCATTGATTTGGTTTGTATAGCTGGTCAGCCGTTGTCGGCGGAGGATGAAAGGGTCAAAATATTGCAATTGTTGGACGAGGTTGTGCTTGAAAATGAAGAGTTTAATGCCAACAGTTATGTATCGTCGGCTGAATCTTTTAGTGGAAATTATAGAGATGGCAGTACATTGGTCATCTTTGCACTTTCTGTTGGTGCTGCCATTATGGCTATTCCATTTTGTTCTTTTGTCGTAAAATCCATCTCAAAAAGGAGAGCAAAACGAGATGGTAATCAGAAAGATGACAAGTCTGGTGAGTACGAGGGTGTTGGAGGAACTGAACATTCTGAAGAAGCAAGTGGTGATTAAAGTTTTGTACTTCTTTTACTATTACTCATTTGTCAACATAGTCTAGCTGAATCTCATGTAACTTCTGAAACAAATACTGCATCTTTTACTTAGCCAATTATTTTTACACATATACATACCATACATCAAAACATTCCAACTATTCAATCAACAGTATAAACCAATTCTACACTCTGAGCACCATCAATCCTATCTCTCCTCCCTTCTCTATACAACTGCCTAGTAATCCACCCAGCCTTGGTAATTCTATCATTCTTCTCCTTACTCTCAATGTTGTCTAGCTCCGAATCATCCGTATCATAATCAAACGTTTCTCCAAAAGTTTCTTCCAATGTCTCGTTGCTAGATGTGTAGTCCAAACTGCTGTCACCTTTAGTTGTATTGCTTTCTCCTCGGCCACATTTGACTTTTGCACAGTTCATCATGACAATGAGTGATTTTATCGCTGTGGTCCACGGTTATTGTTTCGATTATTTCTTCATTTTCAAAGGATATAGTGTGAGAAATGTTAATGAGTGGAATGTCTACGCATTGTTCATCACGAGTTCGTTCCTCTTTCTTTGTTGCTGCAATGAGTGCTCTTCTTCGTTCGGCAAAACCTCTACGTTGGGATGATTTCTCGTGTAAACTTGTTTCAGTGGTTGTATTCTCTCTGATCCTATTGGATCTGCCTGCTCTGACTGGCAATCGATTGATTCTACTTCGAGTTGTTGAAAGATTTGTCTGACGATGACCAAAAGTCGAGGGTTCGGCATCGTCCGTATTGGCAGATGTGGCGTGACGTTTATTTCGACCAGCTCGAACTGGAAGGCGAATTCGTTGTTCAGGGTTGTCAACATCCTGCTGCTCACATTCATTGCCTTGCCCCAAGTTATTTCTTACACAATATTGAGCACTTGTCTCTTTTGCAACCAAAGGGCCAACTTGCAAATGCAAACTTTGGACAGTATTCTTTTTGCCATCTGGCGCTTTCTCATTTTCACTCAGCTGCACTTCCTTCACCACTACTTCTGCATCTTTCTCCTCCAATTCACTAACCGCTTTAGAAATCGAACAAACACCTCTATCCCTTGGAGGATAAGGAGTAATAAATCCAGACTTGTTCGGATTCACTTTTTCCACCTTTAGAAAGTAGGGCGATGTTGAATTTTTCGGAGTGGCAGCAGCAGGTGGAGATGGAGGCTGGATGATACCGCAAAGACCATCCGTGAGGCAGAGTAGGTTGGTGAGACCGCAGCTGCACATTGGATTGGTTTGAATATTCCATGGATAGTGGGAGGTAGTGTCGATGTCGTCGATGGATTCTGCTTGTGGATTGATGGCGATTTCCCTGATGGGTATTTCATCCTCTATTGTTTCGATTTGTTGTTCGGTGATGGTGCTGCTGGCATCTTGTGCGACGTTGGCATCTTCTTGTGCGGGGGTTACTGCGGCAGAAGAAGGTGTTGTGCGACGAGCTCGGAGGGAGCGGATGCGGGCAAAGGCCATTGTTGGACTATAGTTTTGTGTTTTGTTGTATGTGATCGAGAGATGTGTGATGCTTGCTCTTTGTAACTTTTTATCTTGCGAGATGGCATTCAGTCGAAAACAGAGACTCGGGGCTGCTCTCGTCGATGATAGCTTTCGTTTGATGATGAGGGATGGCAACTGGCGCACCATTGCCTTTCACTTCATGTCTCTCAACATGTCTTGCTTTGAACCAATGAAAAAGTTAGGCGGAAATCGTGCGTTGATGGGGCTCATGTAAATTTCAACGGCAATTTGAATTGGCATGAAAAATCCACATCCAAAAGAAGGCTGAAGAACTCCAGACGCCGAGCGCGCATCGCAAAATACACATAAATGAAGCGCATCGGCATCAGCACATTAGAAATCAAGAGACAAGCAACACAAAAAATGAATCAACCATCACAGACCTTCGGAATCCTGATCCCCGGGGGCGTAGTCCGCACAGATTTTACAGCGACCGATGCCTCTGGCACGAAATTTGCACTGACTCTCAATGGAATCAGTGGCAAAGATATATCCACGATTAGCGAGCTGGTATTCTTTTTATTACCGGGGATTTCTCTTCCGCAGGATCATGGTGCCATGTTGTAAGTTCTTAGCAGTACGAATGATATGCATACTGCATCCTATTTTTTGCTCACCAATCACTATTTGTGTCATGTCAGATACTGGCAAATTATATCAAGTCCAGTCTCCCCTGGAATGACATCAACCCCCTTCTCCACCAAAACGCCCGCAATCACAGAGTTCGAACTAGTTGGAGCTATAGCCAATCACAAACCCTCGGGTGTATTCCGAACAGGCTGGGCTACCAACGAAACACTTTCCACTGCCATCAATTCTCCGTGTGGAAGCGTAGTAACAATCAACTTGGGCGTGTCTATTGAACCGCAGGCGAATATTACCAATATTGGAGTCATGCCCGATAAGACTACTCATGTGGCAAAAAATATTGCGATGGATTTGTTTAATTATATGCAATCGTTTGATACTGGTGCAGGTGGGGCGGGGAATATGGTTGTGCCTAATAATGTTTTTGATAGGTGGATGGCGAGATTCGAGTCCAAGTTTCGGTTGGATCCAAACTTTTATAACAAGGATAAGTCATGAGTTTTGTTTTCTGTTTAAAAGCTTGGAAGAGCATCTCCTGGAAATACATTGATGAGTCTTCCGAGATTCTTCATCATAAGTCTTTAGTTAGATTTGGCAATCGAATACGTTAATTGCTCCATATTATGACACAAACAACCCAAAGCCAAGAAAGCTTACAGCTCATCCGGGACATCCCTCAACAAATCCAAAAAGTCTTCAAACAATCCATCAGCCTTGGCAGCAATGGTACCAAATCCCTGAGCATCCTGTTTCGACACCGGCCCCTGAGCAGCCTGAGCCAACTTTTGCAACAATTTTATAACCTCCTCTGCTTTGGCTTGTTTGGATTGATCCATTGTCTTTGTTATTACCTTCATATCCTCTCCCGCCGAGTAGACTGTGCGTAGAAAGTCATCGATTTTATCCCATTCTTTTTTGTCGATTTCTGATGATTGTTCGGTTACCCTTTTGGCTACACTCTACAACACGAGGGTATTCCAAACGATTGTTAGATCGGATGGTCAGATTATAGTATAATTCAAGAGGTGTTAGAGATTTGATAGTCATGCAGTACTTCATTTACATTGCCAACTAAGAAGCCAGATACATCATAGCTTGGAGATATGTAACTCACCTTCAATTGAGCCCTCACTTTAATGACTCGACTAAACTGAGCAGCACCCTGCGGCAAAGAGTTGCCATCAGAAACATCAGCCAGACTCACAGCAGGGAAGAATGAGGAACCACCAACTGCAACGGACGTGGCGATTGCTGTGGAAATAAAGTCGCGTCGGTTGGCCGTGGCGCTGCAGGTGGTTAGCACGCCTGTGCTGCATGGATTGTTGAATGCCGACGTTACATCGGGTCTTGTCAGTGATGTTAATGTGATGAGAGATGGCAATACTTTCATTGTGAGGTTGACGTAGTGTTTGAAGAGAAACGGAGGAAAGGGTGAGGAGTGAAGAACCAGACGCTGACGCTCTATACGATTCCAAGGTAACCTCATTGTAGAGTAATATAGTTACCTTTGAATTCCTAACAGTAACTTTTATCAAGATCTCGCCATCTCAATCATCGGCAGCCATCCTCACCGCTCTCAAATCCGATCATACCATGAGCACACGAACAATCAAGACAGTAATATTCATGGGCTCAGCCCGTAACATCTCTCCTCCATGGTTAGTCCAGCGCTCATGTGTTGCCAATCACGTACTGGTACTTATCTCATGGAGCTGACATTTTTTCCTCCAACCGAATCTTCATCTTCTTTGGATTGTTGATGCCCTGTTTCATAAAAGGGGAGGAGACTCTCGTCTCGGTGACCGAGTGCTAAATTGGGTCAAAAACACTGTTTCTACCCGCAAAGAAACGTTAGGATCAGAGACCATCACACACGATTTCTACGTTGTCGATCCTCTGGAAGTGTTTGCTCCCAACGGAGCACTATCAGGATTTACCGGCGGTGAGCTGGGAGCACCGGTGTTTTTCATGAAGCCCGAAGATTTACCCCAGGCTACCAAAGATTTGGGAGATAAAATCAAAGAGGCAGACTGCTATTTGATCGTTAGCCCTGAATACAATCACACTATCCCGCCTGCATTGAGCTCGGTGATGGGTCATTTTGGTGGCTCCAACTACAAATGCAAACCATCTGGTATTGTAACTTATTCACCATCTCCCTTTGCTGGAATGAGAGCTGCCATGGCAATTCAAATCATGTGCCATGAATTAGGATGTTTGCCGGTTTCGAAGCTCTGCGGTATTCCAAATGTAAGCGACGTTTTGGAGTTGGATGGATCTCCAAAGGATCCAGAGAATAGAATGTTGAAGCAACTTCCCGAGTTGTTGACTCAGTTGGAATGGATGGCTGTTGCTATGTCCAATCAGAGAGAAAAGACTGGTAGTTTTTGAAGTAAAAGATGAAGATTTTGTATTCGTGGAGTCATTCGGAAGTATCAGAGTAGTAGAATCCATCTGAGTTTGTAGCAGGTTGTATAGAGTGAGTAACCCTTGATAATATAATGAATTGTAAAGCATTCTCTCGTTTATTGCACTAAAGATAATGTTCATGTTGATCTTACTTTTTAAAAAATCTGAGCAGCAACAGCAGCTCTACCACGCTCTCCAACATCTCGCTAAGGCAAAAGACACTTACCAAAATGCACAATGAAGTGGTTTGCAGCATTTTTGGTGGCTTCTGCCGAATCTCATTCAATTTACAATGTTATCATCAACTCATTTGGCACAACTGAGAGCAGGCTGGATAAACGTACAGAAGATGGCGGCATTGCCACCAGCTTGGACACTCAAAACCTAGGATCGCTGCACTTTAATGAAGTGACCGTGGTATCAGCACACAATGCTCATGCCAACAGTTTTGCTGCTGGCAACAACATGGTCAAGCAATTGGCAACCAATCAAAAGTTTTCTGTCTATCACTCACTCAAAAATGTTGGTGTTAGAGGACTTTTGCTGGATATAGAGTATGACGATCAACACAATGACATCAGATTAGTACATGGATCGGTTGATTTCAACAGATTCTCCGATGTATTAGAGCAAGAAATTGCACCATTTTTAGATGAGGACCCTGGTGCCATAATAACAATTGATCTCGAAACGAGAGGTGATAGATCAAAGCTACTTGGCCAATTGAGGCAGGTGTTTGGCAGAAGCACTTCATTTTCCAAACGAATCTTTAGAATTACTGATCCAATGTGGAAACGACACAAAGATTGGCCAATGATAAAAGAGTTGCGCAAGGCTGATCAGCGGGTTCTGTTACTCGTCGATAGCTTTGAGCTTCAATCAGATGAGCTGGGAATTATGTGGCGCAATGACATTGTAATAGTGAGCACTATCATCTCTTGCCTGTATTGTACACTCACACAACAAAAGCTTTAGTTTACAAAACGATCCTTTGAAATCTCTAGGAAAATCATTGGGAGGGAATCGATGAATGCAGGAATCGATATGATAGAAAATATTTAAATTCGTGGGGGCAAAAAACTATTTCAGGGTACCAACTGGAGTGGTCACGACTGTTTACAATGAATCATTTTTGCTGTGCAACAGGTGTGGAATCCTATGAAAGAGTTAGACCCGAACAACCAGGAGGAGGAGACAATGGATGGGGAAGATTATATCCAAGAGTACTGCAGTGTACAGCGGCAAATGGACTGCAAATGAAGCCAAACATCATTGCAGTAGATTGGGCCCATATTGGAGATGCCTTAGAGGTCGCTGAATATTTGACAATTGGTGGGAAAATAGGAGGAATAGGCAAGAACTATATGTGCCATACTGGCTTGGATTGTGCTACCGGTTCTTGTTCGAGTGACCATCATTGCCAATGCCAGTTATGCGACGCTGTAAACATGTACTGCAATGGTTGCAATGCTGGTGAATCTTGTGTCTCGATTGGCAATGATGGAATTAATGAGTGCACAGCAAATATATCTCAAGTAGTAGTCAAATCTCAGTCAAACTTGGGTTCTGTTCTGGAGAAGAGATACGTATATTACTGCGCTGCTGCCATTGCGACACTTCTTGTTAGTATGATATCATAAAGCTGCTTATTAAAAAGATTATCCTGGACAACCCTTTGCAAAAGGCGTTTGGAAATCTCTCATATGAATCCAGGCATTCGCAGCAAACTTCTGCCCTTGCTCCACCGCCATGGCCTCGTGAGATGTTCTAAATTCAGTCTTCCAAGTACCATCATCTGTAATACTTGGCCATATTAGAACTCTGCCTTTCTTTGCCTGTACTGTCAAATCCAGTTTTGGAAATCTTGTCGCGCCTCCCTTTTCTACTTCGTTAAAGTAAATGAAAAAGGTTAGGAGCCGTGGCCCGTGTGATTGTTTTGTATGATATTCGATGTGATCATCGTGTTCCAAGTAAAATTGGCCAACTTCATACTTTAGTAGTTGTAGGCACTCATAATTAGAATATGGGATGCCCGTGACCATTTCGATCCTTTCTCGGATTTGCTCTACTGTTTTGTCTTTATAGCATTCATCGGTGCACCATGAGTGAGCGGATGTACGAACTGGTGTTATTTCGTCTGATTAGTTTGAATACAAAGAGGTGAGGTGCTAAGGTTAATTCCATACGAATACCAACAGGGATTCGCGTTGAAAACAGTAAAGGCTTACCTCCAGCTTGAGACCTTTCATACTTCATAGCTTTGCCCCAAGTCAACAGTACTGAAATTTCTTCATCTGATACAAAGTTTTCTAAGGTAATAACCCAAGGACCATCTTCCACACCACAAGGGTTTGTCAGGTCATTTTCACAAGTATGAGCAATCTTGTCAGATTCATTACTAGCAGCACTGCCATACGTCTTGAGTGGTCTTGACCACACTTTTGGTTCAAAACCCAATTTATCAGCAGAATGAACCATATTCTGAAACAGCTCGTTCATACCACCAGGTTTAATTGCATCCAATGATGAGTCTGGTGAAATACCACACATTTCTTTCATTTCCGATACATAATCACAACTTTGACATGCTGGTGCACACTCAGCTTTCATGTAACGTGGATTGTCATCACATCCATCATCAAGGGCCCACTCAGAGCATTGTGTATCTTTGTTCTTGCATTCATTAATGACATCTTTGTACTTTTCATCTGCAGATATTCGCTTCATATAACTGATTGTTTTAGTGATGACATCACGCACTTCGTCAGGCCTGTACGCTTGTCTTATGAGTTGATTGAGTCCATAGGTGATGATTCTATCCAGTGAAGAATGCAAAGCGCATACTATGAGCATAATACAATACCTTTAGCAGTGGCAGATAACACATCACTCACTCGTTATCACAAGCTTTGCAACTCAGTTTGCAGTGCTTTAGCATGTAATTCGGATTACTATCACACTCTCCAATACGGCTCCAATACTTGCATTCTTCTTCGTCATCTACACATGCTAGCTCAAATTCGTCATCGTAATCTTCAGAGTCGTCTTCAAAGTCGTCAAAATCAAAACTAGCTTCTGGATTGGTGCATTCCTGTCTTGGATCGTCAGCTGTACACAAGCTTGGGTTCTCATCTGCCTCTGAGGCTAAAACGATGAAAACGTGACGGTGGAAAGATCCGTTGGAGATGAAAGGGAGGGCAATGAGCAGAATGGCAGCAGCCCATTGGTGGGTATGCAATCGCAGCCTTCGTTTCATCGTCAAAGTAGGGGAGCGGAGGATGGATAGAAGCGATGAGGGATAAGGGGAAGCAATAGGGGGAAGGGTGTGTGTGGGTTCCTTACGGTACGATACGATAGAAAAAGAGGAAATGCAAAGGGGCGGTGCTTCCCGCCAAAATGCGTCAATCGTCAACAGTCAACTTCACCTCGCTTGCAAAGTCAAATCAAACGACACTACGACGATTGTTTCACCCTTTCGTTCACCATGGCATCCTGCTGGATTTGCCTCGATGACGAAGCCGGTCAGTTCGGCAAGCCTCCCGCGCGTGACTGCTCCTGCCGAGGCGATGATGCTGGCTTTGCCCACCTATCGTGCATTGTTGAGTACGCTCGAAGGAAAAGCATCGAAACTGACGATGAACGAGAAGATTTTATTCCTCCTTGGATGATATGCGAGCATTACAAGCAAAGGCACCAAAAACAACTATTGCTTGATTTATTGCATGAATGTCTGCGGTTTGTAGACGAGCAACATCCAGGATCAACTGGCGCCACCTCGCCGTTCAAAATGAGTTGCTTGTGGCAATTCTTGCAGGAGTTGAGATGTCAACAGAAGATGTGCGATGAAAGGTTCGGGGCTCAAGATTCATTTGGTGAATTAGAATCAAATGAACAAGTGCTTAAGAAACCACGAAAGGCATTTCAGTTGGCGTTACAGGAGCATGGAGAGGTCGCTTCTGTCAGCATTGTTGCAAGGTTAGCTCGCGCCTTAGCTTATTGAAACAAAACAATAGAAGCGTGGCGGCTTTTCAGAAGATTGATTGCCATGAGCAAACAACACTTTGGCTGCGAACAACCAATCACAATGGATCTTCGCCATTCGTTGTCAAACTGCAAGACACAATAGTTGGAATGATCGGTTTAACGTATTATGCTATTGGTTACGAAAACGACAAATACGTTCTCCGAGGGCCAACCGAAGTTCCAGAAGAAAGAAGGCAAACACTCAGAATTGATCCAAGTTGTGTCTTTTTTTGAAGACAAATGGGGTCCCAGTAGTCTGCCATGGGTTGAAGAATAACGCAGCATATTTGAATGGATAGATCGGAGACATCAGATCGTTTGATCGAACTACTGGCAGGTATGGTGCTTATTTTGAAGACGTCTATTAGACCAACGAGCGTGAAGCCTCGAAACTTGCGCATTATATTTGAGCTTCCAGACAATTGAATGTGCAAATGGATCAGACGGAGAACTGCTCACACTGCTGGAAGCAGACGGTATCATAAAGTACTCATTTATAACACAAATAAATGACACGGACTCATAAGAGCTATAAGAATCAGCGTTACTCTTAATCGCTTGGATAAGCCTTCTTCAACTTCATTCTCAGCTTCAAAACATTCAGCATATTCCCAGCCGCAGCGGCCATTAATGCCTCATCCTCCTCCAAGGTAGTCTTCCATCCATCCAACGATGCAATGCAGTCGTCACCACCTTTTTTCATAAACATGGCGTCAATTTTGTTTTCATCGGGAACGAATCCATAATTCATCAATAGACCTGCAGATGTTTCTACTCCTGATGCCCCGTACGAGATTGTAATTTCTTTGCCTGCTTTGATGGGACGCGTGGCTCTGATTGCAAACCATGCTATTGTATATTTACATTGTATCAACCAAGGGTTAGCATCCTTCAATCTCCAGTGGCTATAATGATACAACAAAGTCGCTCACCGTCATCTTTCTCAGGATCAACCAGATGCAATTCAGCATTGGCATTATCTGAAGAATGATTAATCATATCGAGATATGGCAGCAGCACCCTGATTGCTTTATCCGTTGTGGATACTGCCCCTTCTCGTACTAGTTTAGAGTCATCCACGCTGATTTTGATTGCAAAAGATCGTGAGGCTACGAGCCATGTTGCGAATTGTAGTTCGTCAAATGGAATATTCTGTTGTCAATGACGCACATTAGATGGATGATGACAAGAGTTGACAGTATTTAACATCAGCGCATACCTTGCTTTGACTTAATTCTGATATCTGCTGCTTCCTCTCCTTGGCTGCCTTGACGATCATTGGTAGCTCCAATTCATCAATTTCGGCGTCATAGTAGAAATCTGGTGTGGGCTATAAGAACACAAGTTGTGAGCAACTAAGTAAGATACGCTTCCATCATTAAGCAATGGACATATTCAAACTCATCTCTTACATCAAAATAGGCATCCCTGGTAGGCAAAGTATCAAGATATGCACTCCACATCCCCCTAGCGTCAGCTTTATTCACATACCACTCCAAAAAATTAACCCCTCCATCCACCACACTCTCTTGTTCTCCACTAGCCGTACTAGGATCAGTCAGTGCCAATGCCACATCGGAGGGTATTTTGCATAGAATTTCACCCTTTTTGAATGATTTGGTGGCATACAGACCTCGAATGTTGTTGGTTGTATCAAAGCCTACTTCTGTGCCCGAGTCTGATGCACCTAAACCTTCGGAATTCCATTGAAGTAAGAAATTTAGGAGATTTTGAGTTGATGGAGATGTGTCTGCGGTGTGTGTAATCGGTACAGAGTCGTTTTGTTTGGCAAAGCCTCCGGCTGCCTTGCCCTGATTGGTGATTTGTTTTCGTTTGGGAGATTGGGAAGAGGAAACTGCAAATGCATCAGCTGATTTGAGGGTGCATTGTGCTAGAAGCGCTAGGAGGAGACCTGCTGCCAATGGCTTTGATGATAACATTGCTACGATACCAAATGCACCGCTGATCTATGGTAGCGTAAGAAGGAGGGTGATGGGTCTTCCCGCCAAGTTTTTTCTTCCACGTGCGTGCGATCTAACACACCTGCACCGAACATATTATCACCTCATAAGTATCAGCTATCACACATTTTACTTCATTTTCCATGGCGACAATCTCCCTACCCACACTCCTCGCCTCCAAGGCAGCAATAACCCTATCGATACTTCTCTCCATCAGCCTTCTATCACCAGCATGCACATTCACTCCATCAGCACCACTCGCCATCCGTCCACCAAGCACAATAATATCATCATCAGCGCTATTTGGCAAAAAGAAAAAGGGCAACACACCCAAAGCAAATCCCAACTATTCCTCTCACAAAAAGCAACCTCAACAAGAGAAGGCATCTGTAAAGGAAGCAAGATTTGATGCTGCTACGCGACAATTCATGTTTACATTGGTTGGATTGACAAAGACCTTGCCTGATAAGTCCAAGGATATTTTGAAGAACATTAACCTCTCGTTCTATCCTGGAGCCAAGATTGGTGTTGTTGGATTGAATGGGAGTGGAAAGGTGAGTTGAATTTCCCACTTTAAGATAGTATCTTTCAGCAATGATTGTTAACTGAACAAATAATATATGTTACAATTGTTCTATGACGCAAACGATGGATGTCTGGTAGTCAACTCTATTGAAAATTATGGCTGGTATTGAAAAAGAGTTTGATGGAATAGCTCGTCCTTTGCCCGGTGCATCTATTGGATATCTTCCTCAAGAGCCCGTTCTTGAGTATGAGACTGTTCAAGGTAAGTTAATTTTGTGATTGTATTGGAACTGCAGAGCTGTCACATCATAATATCCAATCTGACAAGTACATGTGCAAATGGATGCAATATAATTCAAGAATGTATTGATGCAGCAGTCTCTTCCTCTCGCGCCATTCTGGACAAATACAATGAGCTGTCCCTCTCGCTAGCTGATCCAGACATTTCTGTAGAGGATATGTCTAATGCCATGTCTCAGTTAGAAACCATTGGTGATAAGATAGAAGCTGAGAATTTATGGGAATTGGATAGAATTGTTGAAAGAGCCATGGATAGTTTACGAGTACCTCCTGGAGATGCTAAGACTGCTGTCTTGAGTGGTGGTGAAAAGAGGAGGGTTAGTTTGTGTCAGTTGTTGCTTGGTAGTCATGATATGCTGCTATTGGATGAGGTGAGACTTGTGTGTTGATTTTGTCGTGTGACTTGGCTTGTATTAACTGTTGATCCAATATTTATCTTGACTATCTATACCAAAGCCTACCAACCATCTTGATGCAGAGAGTATCTCGTGGCTAGAGCAATTTCTTGATCAATTCAAAGGAACAGTGGTGTGCATGTAAGCTCTTACTGTTCAGTCCGTGTACTTTATATAATTGATCTCGTTGTTTACTAATTTCCTTACGCTTCTGTAGTACCCATGATCGTTACTTCCTTGAGAATGTTGCACAGTGGATATTAGAGTTGGATCGTGGCCAGGGCATTCCTTTTGAAGGTAAGAACTCGAGGTGCAAGCTCAAACATATGTATATCATTCACTTTATAACTGATCTATATCTACTCAGGCAACTACTCACAATGGCTAGAAGCAAAGGCCAAGCGTCTTGAAGAAGAGAAGAAAAACCAAAGCGCAGCAGCAAAAGCTGTATCTGTTGAACTTGAATGGATCCGATCCAATCCTAAAGCAAAGGGCAACAAGAGCAAAGCGAGGCTCAGGAGATATGATGAGCTACTACTTGCGGCTGCTCCTACTGAGATGCGCAATGAAGGACAGATTTACATCCCTCCTGGACCACGTCTTGGTGATGTTGTGATCGATGTTAAGGGAGTCAGAAAGAGTTTTGGTGACAGGATGCTGATTGATAATTTGGAGTTCACTTTACCTAAAGCTGGAATTGTTGGCGTGATCGGTCCAAACGGAGCAGGCAAGTCTACCTTGATCAAGATGCTGATGGGCAAAGAAGTGCCAGATGCTGGAACAATTAAGATTGGAGAAACGGTATCCATGGTTGGTGTAGGGCAAGAGAGGATGGAACAGCTAGATGACTCAAAGACTGTATTTGAAGAAATCAGTGGAAATATGGATGAAATAGAGTTAGGTGGCAATTATGTCAACAGCAGGGCATACGTCTCGTGGTTCGGCTTTAAATCGGCGCAGCAGCAACAACGTGTGTCGAACTTATCAGGCGGAGAGCGAAATAGAGTGCAACTGGCCAAGCTACTCAAGTCTGGTGCAAATCTGATCATCCTTGAGTGAGTCTTTGATATGTTTCGTCTGTATTTGATCACAAGTAAAAACTCATGCTGTGACATGTCATATCGATATTTTCAGTGAGCCTACTAACGACTTGGATGTTGAGACACTACGAAGTCTTGAAGAGGCACTGCTGAACTTTGCTGGGTGTGCCATGGTGGTCTCACATGACAGATACTTCTTGGATAGGTGAGTCAAATGAAAACCATAACATCTTATCTCGACCTACAATATAACTAATGAATCGCTGTTTCTCTTGTATTGGTAGAATTGCAACCCATATCCTCGCATTTGAAGGAGATAGCAACTGTTTCTACTTTGAAGGAAACTATGCAGATTATGAGGAGAATCGCGTGTCAAGACTTGGAGAGACGAGTATCAAACGAATCAAGTATGCACCTTTGATAAATGCCTAATGCTAAAGCAAAACAAACGACTTATAGTTACAAATGCATTAACTCGAATGAATTATCTATGAGAACGACAGCTACAATGAAACATTGTACTCAAATCAGACACCCGGATTGGTTGATGCACCGGTTTCGTCCATGTGAATATTAGCTGTATCACCCATCAAAACTTCATTCGGTGTCTCGGGTTTTTCTCCGCCCTCCTCGTTGTTATTTTGTCCAAGGGCTTCCTCCTTTCTTTTGACATAATTCGCAACTCTTGGGGCGACAGCTGATCCAAGGACTAATTGCATAGGATGCCATATCAGCAGTGGCAATGTGTACAATCCAACCATGGGATTACTTTCGTAGATTGCATTGATCAAAGGCACTCCCATAGCTACAGTCTTGTGCGTGCAGCCAAATAATCCCATAGCTTGTAGCTTTGGTTCATCGCGAAAGAGAATTCTCAGGCACACCCAAGCAAGCAACATCACTGATACCAACATAACAAACTGCAATGCAATCATCAAAAATATGTCTCCAGGCAAGGCATCACTTTCCTCCGAAAACGTCTTACAAAATACGGTGTAGATGATAAACACCAGTGCCCATTCTTGTGCCTGCTTGAAATACTTTTTATATTGCTTCACAAACTCTTTGGCCACGGGTACAAACTTTTGCAACACTTGCCCAATAGCAATTGGTAAAACCACGCGGACCCCCAGTTTGAAGAAGACATCTCCCAAATCGACTTCAGCTGTTACTCCCAAATACATAAGGATCAGTGCCGGTGAGAGGAAGACTCCAACAAGATTTCCAAATGCTGCATTGAATACAGATGCAGCTTCATCTCCACCGGCACTTTTGGTAAGGACCTGTACCATATTCACTGTGATAGGTAGCGATGCACAGATTGTCATTCCATCCGCCAATGACTTTATTAAAGTAGAAAATCCCAATGAGTATACAATAGATACAATTGCAATTCATTGATCACCATAAACACACTCACCTGAGGCAGCACCCCAACCGAATGCATAAACCTAGAAAATCCATACACAATACTCGAAACGACACCAAAGTTAAACACCTGAACAAAGCAATTAAAGTAGAATCTAGTGAATGCCTTGGAGAACTCCTCTGTTTTGATACCCATTCCGGCCAATATAAATATGAACATGACTGCAATCCACGTGGCTGTGATTTGCGGCGCTAGATAGATTGCTCCTAGGGGCGGGTAGGCGTAGGCTAGGAGGATGGCGGCGATGACTAATATGAGAAAGGAGTTGGCGTTGTAGATTTTACAACATTTGTTCCATGCGCGTTTGTAGATTGGGGATTGTGGTGTTTCTGCAGTCGGTAAATCGGTTGGTGTTTCGGTTTGTTCGTTGGGAGATGGACCATCGTTTCGAATGGGATGAACAGTGAGAGCAAAGTCGAGTGCTGTCGATGATTGATGCTGGATCTCTTGAGGTGAAGGTGACATTGGTGAGTAACTTTTACTTGTGGATGTAATTAAAAATAGATGGCACTGTCGGTTGTTGTTTGGTTGCATTGAAATGGTTTGCGGTTTGCTTCGTTGTCGGTGGTGGGGGGCTCGGAGAAGAAGAACTTTACCTTTCACATCCTATTCATTTGTATTAAATTTTACCAAACATAAAGGTATCTTATATATATTTTAGAGGTAAGATATTCGTCGCCCCGTCATCTTGCATCTCTTCGTCAGCGCTCTCCGGTCAACTTCTTGTGCACCTTCGGTTCACAATCTAGTCCAACAATGTTTAGAACAACCTTCACTTCTCTCCTCCTCGCAGCAGTGCTCGCCACCACCTCGGCATTTGGCCTAGGAAAAACTAAAGCAGCCACAAAGCTGCCCCTCCCAACCTTCAACAAGGAAACCAACCGCTACGAAAAGTCTCCTCTCGATGACGGAAAGTACCCCTACGATGCCATCGGTGCTGCATTACGCCACGGTCCTTCTCCATTCCTAACACGAGTATTCAATGCCGATGAATATGAACAAGGCATTCTTAAGTACATGTACACTGCCAAGGTGGATAGAGCCGAGGCAACTGGGAATATCGATGCAAAGTTGAATAATGCTATTGATTGGGCGTATCAAAAGATGGAGGAAAAGAATGGAAAGCCCAAGGTTGATTACACGAGATTAGATAAGAAGCAGGCGGCGCTGACTGCGATTTGGGCTCTGGGTATTACTCCTTTGGCAATCAATGTTATTTTGAACACTGCTGATCAATTTGTGAATGCTCCAGGACCAAGTGTTATCAAGGGTTTGTAAATATGAGGATTTGACTGGAGGTGTGCAGCAAAGTCTGGTTAGCAATGTTATCTAGAAAAATGTAAATGCTAAACCGTTGTGTGCGCTGCCTAGATGTGCTCGTGTGTTCATTACCCAAGTATCGTACCATCTCTAACTACCTGTATCACAGTCAGCATTGCAACGTTTGGATGATGTTCTGATGCTAATTGATCCTCATGCGGCCTAAATGAACTGAAGATATGAAGTACAATATGACTGTGATGAATGCGCAACTTTACGAAGGAGATTTTAGGCATAACCAACTCTGCAATTAATAACACTTGAAGCTAGCACTCAAAACATGTTCACAAATGGATAGACAAGGCCAAAATCTAGTTCTTGAGGCTTCCAAGAGCACCTCCAACAACAGCCGAAACCGCACTCAACGGAATCAAAACCAATCCAAGAGCAGCACCTGCACTCAATCCAACGAATGGAATCTCAGCCCCCGAAGCAAACAAGGAGGCATCCAATCCAGCGAATGAAGCAGCAGCAAGGTAAAAGGCTGGAGGTCCAACTTCCAAGGCACCAGCGACTACGGGCAAGAGAAGGGGAGCACCTTCCACAGCCAAGGGAGCAACACCGTTAATCAATAGTTGTTGATTGTTGGCCACGAGGGAGAGAACGCCGGCTTCCTCAAGAACAGGAAGGAGTTCCTCGGCCTTCTCGAGCGTGAGCCCGAGTTTTTCAAGCTTTGAGAGGATTCCGAGTTCAGCAGTCTTCTCGAGGAGGCCTAGTTCACGTACTCGGGTGAGGATGGGGTACTAATAGGAACGAAGAGACAGGAAGAGTCAGTACTTTTGCAGTATTAAGTAATGGATCAAAATAGAGGCAGTACAACTGAAATATTTTGACGAATATTGGGCTTGTGCACATATTTCCAAGTTCAAATGCAATGTATTGATGAGATGATTTGAGTGGGATTGATAGACATGTACTTGGATACTAGCTAATTCACGAAAAGGTCGATTTTTCACTAACAGATGTAGTGCAATCAAGTTTTATGTACTTGCACTTGTTTCAGACGTAGACTTTGATATGACTGTACATTTCTTCATGAATTATCATAGCTTTGATCTCGACCTGGAAACCGGGAGTTGCGAGGAACCCACTCCACGAGATCATCTTGCAACTCCCTGAATCGACAACAACCAAAAAAATTGCACCACAATTGATCTACTCACCTGCCTATTCAACATATTATTAGGATCAACAGAGTTGACCCATTTCTTATAATTGGCTTCTCCCAAAATAATCGCGGGTGTGTTCTCTGCCTGATCCTCGGCAAAGTCGAATCCAAAGTTTTCGTATAACTTCGTGCTTGGTCTGGCGGAAGTACTGGCGACACCGCTGTTGACCGAGAAGGCCGTGGCGGTCGTGGCGAGGGTGATGGTGAGGAGGGAGGAGAGAGGCGCCATGGTCAAGGTGTGGAAAAGGTGCAAGAGAGGAGCGGTGTGGGCGGTTGGGCTTGAAGATGACGGATCGCTTGGTTGTGACGTACCAGGCCAAATTGGCCGATTATCTGCTCATAAACTGCTCTTTCGGGAAGCAAGAGTGCCCCTTTCCCTCCTCAAGACAACCTGAAGATACCTTCAGCTGTGACATAAAAAGCCACCTTCACCGACGTCGTCATTCCTCTCTTTTCCTAAAACCACAACCATGAGATTCTTCAATAGCATTGCCGTTATTATCCTGCAGCAACCGGCGGAAGCATTCATAGCTCCACACGCTGCTGCTCTTAGCTTCTTTAGAAACTGTTGTAATGATTTATACAGCTCCAAGCCTCCAGCGGAACAAAATGAAGTACAAACAAAAGTCACCTTTCAATCACCAAAGTTTAGAGTGTACATCGAAGACACTGATGCATACGGTGTTCTCTACAACTCTAATTATGTGCGTGCATTTGAACGAGCCTTATTGCAATATGCACCACTATCGGCGAGTGACGAAACTAGTCGGAAGTGGATCTTGTCTGCAATTCACAATCAAAAGTTTCGATCGTCACCTGCGCTTGGGGAAGAGTACATAATTCGTGGAAAGCTCGTCGATGCAAACACTTGGGAGATCGAGATGATTACAGAAAATGAATCAAGTGATGTTGTACATAATTCTGCTCTTGTGGAGGTGACGCCGGGGATGAAACTGTCGCCAGCAAATGAGTTGACATTGAAGCAGAGTGGCAAAGTTGATGAAAAGAGGTACATTCCGTATCATGATGAATTTGACCATTACAACTTTGATGAAACAACATCGAGACACAACTATTACATACCAATCAGAAATGCAATGAACTTCTTCGAGAGATCACGATCAGACTTTTTAGGAGGGCCAGATGCGTTGCGCAAGATGCAAGTAGAAGATGATCTAATTTGGGTTGTAACTGGTGTAGAAAATGGAAAATTGTTTGACCACGATAGTGCACAGACAAGAGATATGGATGATATATCTGTAAATGAGTACAGGCCAGAAGATGAAATGCAAAAGATGCCTAATGAAGAAACTGCAGTATTTGAAGTATCACCTGGAAAAGAAGTGATCGTAGAAACTACATTTGATGTCAAAAGAAAAGGAATGATTCTTGATTGTCACCATACACTATGGATGGAAGGTGGCAGCCAAAGGAAGTTGCTTGCACAAGCTACCTGTGTCATTGTCGCTTTGAAGGGGTCGACAAGACGTCCTACGTCAAAGTTACCTCAGTGGGTATTGGACAAATTTGCAGAATGAAAAGTAATATCGTAGGACACTGACACTAAATGCATGCCACGTGTATCTTAGAATATGGAAGTGGAGCGGCTTAATAGCGTTCATCCAAAGATACTCTCTCTGTCATCCCAATTCTTTGGATCATGGAACCAAGACTGCGTAACATTCAAATAAAGCATTGGTCTTCTGCCAGCATTGACATCCGTTCCACTTACATCTCCAGAACTAGTGTTGGCCAAACCATAATGCAGCGTTCTGTTGTCAAATATCAAAACATCTCCTGCATCCAATGCCGGGCGTATTGTTTGCAATTGCAGTAGCTGTTTGCGTTTCAATGACTCGGCACTGTCCATATCTGTATCTTCTATCATAAGCCTTGCTGTTACGCTCAGTTTGTGACTCTCATTTACCAATGCAGTGCCACCCATTGTTGTGTTTCCTGTCCAAGCTCCATCATCATCCAACTCGTGTCTATAGAAACTTTGATCTCGGCCCGCTCCTGAAACTGCAAACCCGGGTGTAAATATATTGCAGTAGTGACAGGGAAGACAATCTACGTGCTCAAACAAATGTGGGGTGTCAGCATGTATGGCTTGATCTCCACTTCCGGGGCAACTAATCACTGAGCCAATTGGGCCAATGCGAAAAGGTTGGGGAGTACCATCTGGACCTGAGCCATCAAAATTCCATCTTCCAAAGTTGCCTCTGGATAGTTTGTCGTCTTTGGGGTTAAATAAAGCCTTCAGTATGGCAATCAGTGATGGATGGAATCTCCAGTGTGACAATGTTCCAGTCATGGATGAATCAATTGTAAATGGAGTATTGTGCTCTTTTGGCATTGCAAAAGATTGGTTGTTTTGGTACTCAGTTGCATTGGTTGGTAAGTCTTCTGAAACTTTCTTCAGCGCAGGTCCAGCCCGCAAATCAACTCGTAGATCTTCTCGCATACTCATCTCTTTATAGCTCAGTGGTTCAAAGACATGTTTTGTAACTTCCCCCTTCTCATCAGCTCGATGTGGATTCAGTAGATTAACTGGGCGTTCGCGATTGTTCTTCAGCCTTTCAACTGCATCTTGGAAGTCGGCCAGTACAGCATCTCCCCAAGGTAGAGTTTGCTCTGGAGGCAAAAGACCTTTGATAATGACAAAACCATGTTGTTGGAGTATAGACACTGCCTTATCGACGTGTGCACTCGTCAAAACTGTAACAATGACTGAACCAACTTGTTCTTTGGTTCGTTCAGCAGCACTAGTGCAGATTGTCAAATCGCTCATGAGTCTTTGTTCATATTGTAGATACGTCTCGTTTGATTGGATGCCCAGTCCTATCTGGTCGTGAGTAATGTATTCTGGAATTGGAGATACTTTGTCCATCCAGGGGCATGACCATGAGTTGATTAAACATGTTCTTTTCTGCAAGCGAGTTACTTTGTAAGAAGATGATGGATGTGAAATGACTGCCAGCCCAATATTCCATACATTATTTGATAGATGCTCAGTTGGGTTGCACTCTTGAGTGGAGATTATCCACAAAATACCTCCTGGTAGTAAGGACTTGCGTGTGATAGATGCCACAGAGGAGGTACTGCTGTCTGCGCTGACCGATTCGTCCAATATGACTGCAGCGTCAAACAGCAGCTCCGTTTCGCAATTAGATACAAATGTTACAGATATTCCTCTATCAGAAAGCTTGTCTCTCAGCAGTGCTCCAAATTCAGATGCATCTTGAACAGCCACGACGCGCTCTTTCACCGATACACCCGAAGTCTTGATCAATTGAGCGAAGTGTTGGATGGCAGCCAGAGACACTGCATCGGCGACAGCGTCCATTTCATCTTGGGTAGATGGAAGGTCATCTTCTGACTCGTCTGAATCAGAGCCGAAGGCGTTCCAACAAGCATCGTCGGCCATGATTGCTAAGTGGCAGGTGCAACAATGCCTAACAATGCAAGGGGGGCGGTTTGCGGGTTGCAGTTATTAGGTGATGGGTGATGGGGCTGATGGCTGACTTGGCGGGAAACGCGGCCCTCTATTCGTATCTCCTCTCTTCAAATACATGCAAATGATCATGAAGCTACCGACTGCTGCCTGGATAACCATAGCCATATCCTGCCTTCGATTCGCCGCAGATGCATTCACATCTCAATTGCGGCTGCATCAGTGCAGCGTTCCGACAACCCATAATCAACTTGCAGGCAAGAAGAGAAAAGGCAGTTTCCTCGATGAGTTCTCAGACGATGGCCCTACAACAAAATCAACCCCGACGACCAAAGCAAACCTACGATCATCACAAGACAATGTTCACACAGACATGATAGAATGGCTAAAGCAACATCCACTAACATACATCAATCCCAAGTTCAAAATCCTCCCATCGGAATTAGGCGGCTACGGCGGCTTCTGCGCTCAAACCCCAGAAAATAAGCTCATGCAACAAAATGAGATGATCATGTGTATACCACGAGAACTTTGCATCACCTTCGAAGATGCCCTAAACGATCCAAAGTGCGGAGGTGCCTTTCGGTTGATTCGAGAGTATCAACTGCCTGATTGGCGTCTGCTTCTTGTGGCTGGATGGGCGGCGAAAGAATATCTGATGGCTAATTTGCTGGAGGACAAGAAGTCCGAGATTAAGCATTGGCCGTATTTGAAATCAATTCCGTGGAAACGTGGAGAGTTAGATCAAGAGCATGTATTGTTTTGGACAGAGGATGAGGTCGAAACTTCGTTGGGTGGAAGTTTAGCCTATGATGATGCTCAATTGGTCAGATCTCGTGTGCAGAATGCAACAAAGTTGTTGGATGATAGAGCTATTGGACCTTTGTTTCGTGAAATAGGACTTGAACCAGCGCAGTATACAGATGGGCTGAAGGAAGCTGTCGCCGCAGCATTTGCATCGGCATTGTCTCGTTCTTTTTCTGAGGAAGTTGAGGTAGAGATGCTTGATGGCTCCGTTGAGATTGAAAAAGAGACGTTGATGATCCCACTGTTTGATATATTGCAACATTCCAATGAACCTAATACATTGGTTGAAACATATGATGACTACATTATATTGAAGGCCAAGAGAACAATATTGCCAGGAGAGGAAATTTATCACAGATATCAAGAGGAAGATGATGATGTGATTCCACCGTATAAGTTCTTTACGAGGTATGGTTTTGTACCGAATGTAAAGACTCCGGTTGTTGAGCTGCTGAAGGAGAAGAGTCCGTTATTCTTTGATGAGTCGAGTTATTCTCAATTCTATGGTAGCTAAAATCGATTCTGGCGAATCAGAGTTGTTTAGCTTAAATAGAGTGGTTCGATCTGTTCGGTTCATATTTGTATTGTCATTATTTTTATGAATGCGCTTGTGGTATAGTCAATAGATTATGGTGTGAGCTCAGTTTCAATTGCCGTAGTCACAAAGCTTGTGAAAAGGTTACAGTAGCTCAATTGTCAGGTACTTATAGCTCAAATATGATGCGCAAGTTTCGAGGTTTTACACTCTTTGGCTTGATGGACTCGTCTTCGAAATAAACGCCGTACCTCCCAGTAGTTTCATCAAAGGACCTGATGTCTCCAATCTTGCCGTTCAAATGTGCTGCTTTGTTCTTCAACCCGTGGCAAATTACTGGAGTTCCGTTTGTCTTCAAAATGACATCACTCGGATCATTCTATCTTCTGGGACTCCAGGTGGCCCTCGCAGAACATATTCGTCGTCTTCGTAACCAATAGCCTCCAACGATAGATCGTGGCTTCGTATCGTGACAGAGTGAGTGTTGCAATCTTGCAATATCTGTAGAAGCTGTATTGTCAGCCTGTGTTCTCGGCCAAAATGTTGTTTGCTGATAGTTGATGGGGCCTTATGGAGTGACGGGGAAATGGTGGTTGCATCTGATAATGCAGCAGCATCGCCCCAAGAACGTGGCGGAGATATGCGGGTGCACGATGACTCTGCACTCATCGGCGCCACAGACCACCCGAACTCACAATGCAACAGCTCGAGTTGATCTCGAGAAACAAGCAACAATCAATCGGAGGGTTGAGGCGGGGTGGAGTTGGCGGCTGCTGCAAACGAAGCATATCTGCCACCCCACACTGCTTCGGAGGCAGAGACGACTAGACACTCCAGCCGCCTTCGTCATCCCGAAGCAATGGCAGTGGCCCCAAAAGCAATGGACTGTGGAAGTACGTATGACGTACGTTTAGTTTAGATTGAAACATGTATGTGGTTTC